>DWCF01001561.1:0-29505 GCA_018230265.1 Delias oraia | reverse complement strand
ATGGGGAAGAAAGGTTCTCGAGTGGCGACCGCGTACCGGGAAACGCAGAGTGGGACGTCCCGCCACACGATGGAAAGTCGATCTAACTAAGGTCGCGGCCAACCGCTGGATCCAGATCGCTCAAGATCGCAGCGGGTGGGCGTCTTTGGGGGAGTCCTATGTCCAGCAGTGGGCTTAAATGGGCTGATGATGAACCTTAAATATAGGTATAAATAAATCAATATGATTCGCAGAATTATCAAATTGGAATGGAGCTTAATCATCTCTTAATAATCTTGTTTGCACGTGATAACAGTGCATCTTTTCAGACAGTCAATGCACTTTGCACAATCGTGTACTGTATCGTTCATACAATTATTTGTATTGTTAAGTCAATGTATAAATTTTAGAAGAACCACTTATTTAAAAAGAAATTTGTTATGAGACGTTAGAGGCAGTTGTAAAACAACATATTTCATATCCAACTTTTTAAAAGATATCCATATCAGTTATTTTTCTAGTAATCAAATCAATTAGATCCGAATGTGTAATCCGGTAGCAATAAAACTAATTTTCGAATAAATATCAGCTTAATATTTAAACTTATTAAATTTACGTACTTTTTAAATTTATTGGTAATTTAGATCAACACCATTATACATATTTATTAGCGTAAAGTTTTTTGATTGGTATAATTGCTGCTTGCGTACTATTTCATTTGTTAAAAATGTTTATGCTATATGTAAGAATGAATATTGATTAATTACAATTTGCAAACCTAAACATCAATAAAAAATTTAAATAATTTTTTTGATTACTTCAACGCGAGATTATAATATACATGTTAACAAACTCATCGGAATGTATCTTATTATTTAAGTGACTAAGCTACTAATGTAACTATTCTATTAACTTTTTAAACGCCACAGCCGATCAACGGCGTACGTATCTTTGAAACAAAGATAAAAATATATAATCCCTGTCAGCACTAACCTTAGCAAACATGAGTGATTGCTTGTATCTACGATACGTTTTAGAACAATGTTAGCTTTTAATGATAACTTAATTTTCTTATCAAAAAACTGTTAGTAAAAAGCCGGCAACACAACCAGAGCGTGGATTGTGGCGCTTTTCTCCATGAGCGATGGTGTTCCCTTACCATATTTTTTTAGGGTGAGCCATAGGCTCAGATTTTTAGCAGCGACTAGCGCAAGGGCGTCTCATACGAGACAAGAACCTCGGCTTGAGCCGTCGCGGGGGCATGGGACGTCTGAGCAGCCGGTCGGAAGCTCACCGAGGTGAGTCTGGCGACGTAACTAGGTCCTCGCCTCCATAACCGGTGGCGGCGGTGGAGAACCGCCTGCTCCGTTTTCTGCTATACCATAAAAATAAATTATCGCTAAAGTCGCCTCGACCGAAGCAATACTATCGGCTGGCAGATTATCAATGTGAAACTTTACTTGTACTGTTTCGCTGAGATAGTGAGGATATCAAAGTCTCTCATTAGATATGCCGTATAAGTGGCGTAAAAAAGCCGCTAACACAACCAATGAGACCAGGACTTCAGGACACTTGCCTGCTCCGTTATCCGCTGTACCATAAAAAAATCATCAATAAATGTCTTTTGAAAGCGTAGTTAAAGGATATGTTCTGATGTTTAGCCAATAAGGTATATACAATTTTATTTGTTAATCAATAACGTAGACAATCCTGAATTTGCTATAAAAATGTTTATAAATTGGAAATATCTGAGTAATTCGAACCGTTGTTACCTTCGAGGTCGCGTCGGATGAATAATGGCTGGGACATTAGCGGTCCTTATATGCAAATAATATTATTACATTTACCTATTGTTTGCTACATGTTCCTTCAATACAGGTTTTATTTGAGAATGATGTACTTAATTCATTGCATTGCGACAGGTTTTAATTTTATTAACCACTGATTCATCATTTATTCATGGAATGAAATAACATTCAATAGTCTAGCAACTGCCGCTGAACTCCGAAGCTTTGTCACGAATCTCAGTTACGTCACGGTCACGCGGTTCGATTCGCACGGAAAAAAAACATTTTTCGTGACACGAATATATTATGTATGTATAACAGAAATGAGTCCTAATACCTAGTCCTACATTTTTTTCGAATACTTCATCAATAATTTAAGTTAGACGTTATTAATTGCAAAGTATATTTTAAATATTATTTCAATTTTGCTTTGAACAATTCAATAGGAAGGAAAAACTAAATAATATACAAAAACAAAGCTTAAATATTAAAGATGACATACGACAAGTGGTTTTGACAATTTGGATTTAATGTCAATTTTTCTAAAGTTTATTCATAATGCAGTCTATATCTGCCCACACCTTGCCCACTTTAAATTAGGACTGAATGTGAATGGAAATCTGCTGATATGAAATTGGGCCGGATCGTACGAAGAGATACCACGAGCTCACAGAACACCAGAGTGAAATAGTACTTGTAGTGTGTTTCGCTGAGTGAGTGAAAATAAGGAGGCCATTAAAATTATACCGTTATGTTATATATGTACTAGCGGCCTAAAAAGCCGGCAACATAACCAAAAACCGTGGAAGGGTTGTCCCTGGCGGCGGTGATTTCTTATCATAGGGGAGACCCGCCTGCTCCGTTGCCAGTTATACTATATAAAATGTAAAAAACTCAACACAAGCAATTTATATGAGAATCGGTCGTCCAGTTTTTTTTAAAAAGGACAAAACTCGTGTTCGCTTTTATAATTTTTAAGGATGTAGTTTCCATGGCTCTGCCGAATCAAAAAACTATACCATTACGTTACAGGCTTTTCAAACATTGAGTACTCACAAACAACCGCTCTACCAGTATAACAATTCGTTTTCTCTCACATACTAATTAAAAGTGCGGACAAATTGGAGCCCACTCTTCGCCTACGGGAATAAAATATCTAGGCTTGAGGACTCGTCCGCTATTCAATAATTTCATCCGATCTGAGTGTATTGAAATTAATTTCTGGAATTTGTACAAGTTTTATTAAACCGCTTCTTACTATATGCAAATAATAAATTCCTTGTATTCGTGGGGAGATCCACGTCTTACAATAAATTTAAAATTAAAAAAGAAATATGAATGTCTTGCCCAGGAAATATTGCACATACTTACAATGGAAGGTAAGAGATGGCGCTGAAGTATATAAAAGTACCAAAGCTAGACAAAGACAAATTTCAGTCATTGCTTAAAATTCAGAAATATGTATTTTACCTAATAAAGTATAGCAAACCTTTATTTAAATCAGTTTATCTCTTTAAATTCACATCAAATTATTTACATGGAAATTCAAATAAGTTTAAATACATACTCGTAGGTGTGTATTTAAGGAAAAATAATCCTTAATTTTAGTACCTACTATTTAGACTGTAATCTGATTATAACCTACAAGAACCGACCTATAATAATGCATACTCTTTGGAAACTCATGTTTTATCTGGTACTTCTGTATAGTGCATTAATCTGTGCACTATACGAGAAGTCTGTGCAAAAAACTATTTATTAAAAAAATTGTAACGTTAATATATTTTACTTTCTAGGTTAAACAAAATAAATCTTTTCCTATAATCTCAAATTTGTTTTAAATTCTCTTCTAACAACAAATAAATGAAATACCACATTCACAGATTTTTACCCTTGGAGCCATACTGAACATACGCTAATTTCTAATGAACTAATTGTGCCGGCTGAAATTATACTGCGCAAGCGGCGTAAATAACCGGCAACACAACCAAAGCTGGAATTGTGGCGTCGTTGTCCAAAAAGTATTTCAGTTTCTAATCGATCTATATGTCCGCCGTTAGGCAATATTTTCTCCTTTAATTAGAACCTACAAATATAAGAACTTAAATGAAATTATATATCTACAATTAAACACTAATGTGAAATTTGTAGCTACGGTATAATTAAACGATCTTAACTAGATATTAAAAACGAAAACTAGATTAAACTAGAAAAATATAGCAGCAGACGGCCCGGCCCCCATGACCCGTAGGATTAGGGGTCACAGACGACCCCATAGCCAGCGATGAGACGCCGCGTCTTCCGCCCCAGGCTCTAATTACCTTCACATTCTCATTCCGTTTTCGAGTTTAATTTCGCCGGCGGTTTCGCCTTAATTATATTATTCGTGCTGTTGTTCTTAACCAGAGAATCTACTGGCCGACTGTAACGATTACTTGTACAAATACTACTTCTTAAAATGGTTACCGTCTTATTTTTGTCTGTGCGTCATATCACTAATTTAAAACATTTGCTTTTATTAAATTTTATAATTTTCTTTCTCCCGAAGCTACCGGATTTTAATTCTCAGACACAAGTATCGGACTATCACGTTGCGTTTTTTTTTAATAAAAATGTTGGCTGATGAACAGGAGGTTCACGTATCGGAAGCGGACCTCTGCGCATGGACACTCCTAGGCCTTGCCAGTGCCACGGCCGCGTTGCCGGCCTTTATCCTTTTCGATAAATGCATAATAGCAAATTCCTATTCTTACAAGTGAAACACATTTTGAAATCAAAATACAGGTCCGGAGAAAACAGCGTATTTTCTTATAATTTTGATTAATTTGGTATTTCTTTTATATTATTGTTGCTATATTGCTCAAAATCCACTTAAAAGAAAGATTACCTATAGATACTAACAAATTTCTGAATATGAAATAAAAAGAACAGAGAATCTACAAAATGACTCATACTTTCTAACATTTAAAATTGCAGTTCATCACTGTAATTGAAAAAAAAATCACTATATAACCCATAAGAGGTGAAGTGTTCTTTGTTCGGTTTTGTAATAAGATTTTTAAACGCCAACAAAGTATCCAATCAATGGGGCTTGAATAATGAAATGGCACCTGCCCAGGTTCCCAAGCCACCCCCTGTCTAAACACGCATAGACACAACCGAACGATAACCGACCCAAAATATGATAAATAAATATCATTTTTCCATGCACATTTACAGTTTTATTTGAGCTCTAATTGTACATTTTGATAGATTTTTAACGTATTATAAGGAAAAAGGAAACTTGCTTATTACTAGTTTTATAAATCCGTTACAGCTGCTATAAATTGAGACCAATGTTGGTAATTACAGATGAAGGGATTGGCTAATTCATTGTATGTGTTTTACTAACACGGGTTAGTGTTCATTGTTTATACTTTAACATGTCTTAATTTGAAATACTACTTGTAATGTTCAAATCGGTATCTCTGAGACACTTGAAACATTGACATGCGTTCAAAAAATTTAACAAAACAGACATAAATCTGGCTTATTCTACAGGGTTGGCAAACGAAAACCTCTGAATATAAAATATTTCTATAATACAGTTGCAATATTATCGTTACATTAGATTTATTATTATTCAGCACCATTTAAGAAGTTAGTTCCTCGTTCATCGTTTTTGTTTGACTTCCTGTTTCCGCTTTGTCCTATTTCGTAATACCTCATTATATTCCATGTAAACAGTTTTTATTTTTATTTCTTCAATGTTATACAATCGTCACTATAGTTTTTACGAAATATATGAGATATATGAAGAATTAAATTATCCTACATATACTACAAATTGATACGTTTTTTTGTTCTATAACGGACAACGGAGCAGATGAGTCTTCTAAATGGTAAGAGAACACCACCGGCCATGAACAACCGCGCCATTATTAGTCCGCGCATTGGTTGTGTTGCCGGCTTTTTACGCCGCTTAAGCGACCCTTATAAGGGCCTCCGATATCCTCACTCACTCTGCAAAACGCAGTACAAGTACCGTTTCACGCTGAGTATTCTGTGAGCCCGTGGTATCACTTCGACCCAATTAGTGCGTCAGCGTGGCCCAACCACGTTCTAGATCTTTTTGCATAGTTTTATGCCTAATTTGAGCAATTGAAGTTTGATATGAGACGGATGAAAAGTGTGAAGCGGGAGCCCTGTGCGTATCCCGGGTGCGATTTAACGAAGTACGATAGGCGCACGCGACGCCTGCTCATTAGTAGGCACGCAACTCTACCGTGCTGTACACGCCATCAATACTAGGCCCTTATAACCTTCATTAGACATAGCCGACAACCAGTAATGACTTGCACCTCGCAACAGACGAGTCGAGATCGCTCACGAACGCTGTTACACCGCTTGTTAGCCACCACTGCCTTATTATTCCGAACACGTTAAACATAATCCGCGTACAAGCTTATCAGAACGGACAGAAATGAACCAAATTAGATCCAAAGCAAATCGCTTCAAAAGAAAGGGCTACTGAAATAATTGTCTACTTTACTCTCGGAGAAATAGAATTACAATCTAAATTAATTACGCTTTTAAAGCGTCCGTTATTCTTAATTAGTTTCTGCACCGCAGCGGAAGCTCCGCGCCCGCCTCGCGTTCTCTTAATGAAGGGTAGTTTCAAATCAGTGCGTTTGATCAACTCTGTGCAGTCTTAATTACGGCACCCGTTCTGCGCGGGACAATCCTGTTATTTATGACTACATAAGCTTGATTATTCTTTAATGAATACTTGTTTTAAAACGTTTAATTAAGTTTTATGGCGACGGGATGGCTCAGACGTCCCGCCGCTGCGCCGGCCGCTGCCTAATTGGTTAGGGTTGACACCGCCCGGACCCCGCCGCTCTTCTAAGTGTACCAAATTGTTAATTGGAAAATTTTATAAACGCTCCCGTCCGCGGCCGACGGACGCCATTAGCTGACACAATTTCCGATTCCATTCTAGATTCAAACGAAGTAGTATTATGAGGACATTGTAATCTATAACCGGTTTCTTTTCCGCAGGGCGTGTAGTTGCGGTGTTAAGTGCGAGCGGTCTCCGCTCCAACCGTCAAGCTGGCGAGCGCGCTGAGTATGAACCCGCACTACCACGGGTACGCGGAGCTCAGCTCGCCCCACCCGCCGTCGCCGGAGGCCGCCTTCGCCAACGGACACGACTACCCGCACAACAACAATAATCCCGCACTGAAAGAATGCGCTGGCTGCGGTGGCAAGATCGTAGAACGATTCCTTCTTCACGCCCTCGACAGATATTGGCATCACGGCTGTCTGAAATGCACGTGTTGTGGACAAGCGCTTGCGGACATGGGCAGATCGTTCTATTTCAAAGGAGGCATGATATTATGCAAAAGCGACTATACAAGGTGAGTCCAGCGATCTAGCTCAAATAGTAACATTAATTATTAAATTGTTTTAGTAATAGCTTAAAAATCGTATTTAACTCGATTTAAATTGCTAACTTATTGCTACTTCAATGTACGAAACGTAAAATTTTACAAAATAATTGGCTTCTCTGTGAAGCTAGTTATCTGATTTCACAGAATAAATCGTTGCAGACAGTGTTTTCGATTGAAATTTGCGGAGTTTGGTTCGAATTAAACTAAAGTTTAAATTTTTATTTAGGTTTGTGTTTGAATTAAGATATTTATACCTTTACTGATAAAGTTCTCAAAAACATTGAAGACTTCATTAATTATTCGATTCTTTACACCCTCTAATTTTATAATAGCCTTTAATAGTCTCCATTAAAATTCTGTAGACCCGTAGAATATGGAAATTGTACTTGTATGCACTTAGCAAAAACTAAGGACAATATTATCGCATCTCAGCTTCATTAAAAAGCCAATGTTCTAATGGGGACATAAATTTGTTCATAAACTTAATAAATTCAATCTGAACTCACTTCAAGTGATTAATTAAGTGCCTTTACCATGTTTGAAAAATTTAATTAGTGTCAGATGCTACTTGAACATTCAATGTTCGATTCCCATCGGCCGGCAATATCTTAAGTTTTTACTCCGTCATCTAACGATGACAATAGCGTCTGTCAAGCGTTTTGAAAAACCAAAAAAAGGATACCGAGAAAGCCGCGGGCGCATTGTTATGAAAATGCTTAGCGCAGCCGTATTTCTACCTGGATGTGTCACAAAAAGCACTTTTGCACAGAGTAACCGATCGACGGAATCTCAAACCAACTAAATTGGAGATTAAAAACGTTAAGGGCCGATGTAGGTCGGCAAACCGTGGTTTTTGGTTTATTTCGGCTCTAATTAACTGCTGCAGTTGTTGTTGTACCTCCCGCGTCTGCTCTCATTTATAAATCACGTTGCGTTAGAAATTTCCGAACAAAGAAACCTCATGTTTTATGTCACTTCACTTTGTCATGCAGCAAGAGAAGCAGATTAAGATTGATGAGAACTGATATACGGCGAGTCTTACTGACAATTCATTTAATGTTGCCAAGTTAAATTCAATCTGATTTTATTTACAATGTAAATCAGTTCGAGTCTTTTTAGCCTTTCATACTATTTCAAATGTAATTCTCTTGCAAAAACGCTAGGAAAACATTAATTAAAGAAGTTGTTTTCTGAACGTCAGACTAAAGATGTTATGAGTTATGAAGTTTTATAAGCATTTTAACTTTTAATCTCTAAGTGGAACTAATTCGCGTATTTAGTTACTGGATTCGTATTTCGTAGGAACAACGGTGCGATTTAAGTTTCCTTGCAAGGCGCACGTGGACCGCGGCTGGCTTCAGGCGGCACTACGTTAATTAGTGGAACGCCAGGAATCTATCCAATTAGCAGTTTTGCTTAATTGCGCACATATTATCTCCTCGGCAAAGTAGCGTATAATTTGTATTAGTTGAGATGAAAATAGAAATTGATTTTCCACTGATTTCCCTTGTTTACCGGCGGTTGTGAACCTAACTAGGAGAGAAGAGTGGGCCAACCGCGACGCTCGTGCGTCGTAGATTCGATAAAGCTCGCCTCTCAGTTGACAGAGACGCGGCCTAACGAGCGGCGGTGTGGGGTGCGGGGCCGAAGGGGGATGAAGAAGTGCGGTTCCGTGCATGTCTCTGCTGATTGACCCGCGTCACTCGGCAAACAACAACTAACGAGTCGACCCCCGCGCCTCCAGGTACGGTGATTCGCTCGAATCGCTCCCGCGGCGACCGCTCCACTTTACGTACACGTCTTCCCTGATTGAGACTCCTTAACGAAATTAACGTTCTCTCACGCAAACAGCCACAACCCTCTTTGTCCCGATATGATGGATTGCGGCTCCAAAAAGACGTGTTGCTGATTGCTGTACACACAAAATTAGGAGCTTTATCTCGCGAGCGTTATGCGTATGCGTATGATAGCGATTTATAAACACAAACATCTATGCAGGCTGCGTCAATCGAACTAAATTATTCAAAAGTTTGTAGCAATCAGAAAACTCCGCGCTTCGAGGCTAAAACTCGAAATATTCAACGACTATTCAACGACATGTTTGGTCCGAATTTAAAAACGTATCTGAATTTATCGACATTTGCACTAGCTTTTGTAACCCTCAAGATACTTAGGGGTTAGCCCATAACCAGTGAAAAGGATGAAAATTCAGCGACATACAAAAGATCGAGACGGTGAAGCACGTCCAGGCTCTTGAAGTAGGTTCGTTAAGCTCCGTCAATCAAGGCAATTGCTGCTCAATCGGCAATCAAGCTGCCGCTAACGAGCCGCCTCTAAAACCAACTTCTTACTCACACTTTCGCATTGTTAACACCCGCGCTCGCCACATTTGCAACTTATAGTCCAACTTCATGAATATCATTTCTATATATATTATAATAAAATTGGAGTCTCAAATTGAGTTGTATCGAATTTTTATTGCTTTCACGTTTAACTGTGTCTCTCTCTCTGTGTCTGATCTTTCTATCTGTGTTTTAGATTAATACGAATGTGACGTGTTTTATAAATTTATCATTATTTAGCCAATTGCGATGAATTTCCTTTGGAATCCATTCAAGACATTAAAAATGTATAAGCAATGTTTGTCCTATTTTTCACCCTTTCACAAAAGTAGTTGTGAACTAGTTATAATTTGTAAATTAACAATCTCTGGCTCTTAGTCTTAACAACTCAATCCGTTTTAATTATCAATATAATATATCAAATGTGACATTTATGAGGCAATCACGGAGGTCTTATCATCAGATAATCCACATACAAGCTATAAAAGTGTTATCAATCATTAATTACATCATATCGCGCTCAATATTTAACACGTCCGTTTTATTAAGCCTGTCCGAGTTTCAAATTTTGGTCGCTCGTTAACGCAAAAGACGCACGGTTTAATTGCAACCGCCCGCCTCTAATGAGGCACCGTGTCCCCGAACGTTTCTCTTGTGCAAATTGACATTGTACGTAAATTGATGTCGACAAACTCTCATCAAGATGCCAAAGGTTTGTACTGATATTGTGTGGACTTTTTTAATTTCAATACAATCTTGTATCTGTCAGCACTTATCTAAATTTACAACATCATCAGAAATGGGGTTCGTTACCACCGCCTTCAATAAGCAGCATTATATTATATTTAGATTTAAGATATTGTTTTCTTACATTAAAAATTTATTTTTATAACGTATAAGTCATATAAATAAACCTATGTAAACGCATTTAAAAATCACAAATCAATTTACAAGTGTCCCTAAATATATATATTTGTCTCAGCTTGGAACAGTACTAGTACACAAAATCAAGTTTTGATAAAGTTTCTTGTGATCGGTTTATTGAAGTAAAAGGCGTATGCTGGAACAGCGAAGATTGGATTACGCCGACATGACCCCAATTAATTTCGTTTGTCTCTTTGTATCGCAGCACCGGCACAAAGACTAAACATGAACGTTAGTCCACGATCTGTGTGTGTAATTTGATTATCGATGACCACTTGTAAAGGCTGTCTATTTCGTCTTTGATCAAAGTTAGCTACGCGACATATAATAGCTCTATTGGTTTTGTGGTGTGTCAACTTGACACAGACATCCACCTACACACTGTTATTAAAATTGATTTAAAACGTGATTATTAGTTCATAAAACTAATAAAGAAAGGAAAAATAATAAGGAAAAATTTGGAAAATCCGTGGGAGAGCCATACTGAAGCATATGCGGACGCACTATTTGGACCCGTTTAGCCGAAGTGACACCACGCGTTCACAGAATACTCAGCGTGAAATAGTAGTTGTACTTGAAACGGTGCTTTTACTGTTTCGCTGAGTGAGTGAGAAAATCGAGGACCTTAAAAATGCCGCGTAACAAGCCGGTAACATAACCAATGCATGGACCGTAGCGCGGTTGTCCGTGGGCGGCGGTGTTACACCATTAAAAAATGTATGTATCAAATGTCATCTACTTTTATGAATTCTAAACACTAGTCTAAATTAATTGGTAATATATTCATTATGAATTGTACAAAAACACAATTAGAAAAATTTAATTAGAAATTATGTAAAAAGTAATTAACAAACCAGTAAGTCAAAAAGGGGCATGAAAAAAGATTGTAATTTTTAAAATGAATTATGATGATATCAGATAGAAAACCTTTATTTAGTATATTTCCTAAAGTGTTTTCATCAAATGAAAACTAGATTCACGTAAATAAATTGAATGTATAAGAAAATATACACAGGTATATAACAGGCTTGAATCAAAAGAGGTTAATGTAAAAAATAATTATGCTATCCTGTACTGGCGCTAATTAAGTTTTCCTTTGACCTAAGCTAGCTCGTTGACCTCACAATATAATAATTCGTTACTTCCGTTGTACGAGCAATATTATAATTCTATCAGTTACGCATTTAAAATGTGATTTCATTTTCTACTTCCGCATTAATGACGAACATATTATTGTTTCTTATTGAATAATCTAATATTTATTCGTGTTACGCACCAGTTACAAACCAAAAGTGTTTTTATTTCTAAGGAGAGTTATTTATTGTGTTTCTAAAATAACCGTGAATATCAAGTCTTTTGAAAGGTAATATATAACAAAAAACATTTACTCGTAACTTGCACGTAACTTGAATAAAAATGAGATGAAATTATTTTAATCATAATTGTTACAGTATTTAAAATGTCATATAATACAGATATATTATTATTAAATCTGTAAAAAAATAATTCATATTATTAAATTAGTGGTAATTTACTTATTATCATTAAAATATGCGTGAATATTTACTTAATTTTACTACACATTGTGTCAATATGTTATTTTAGAATTATCGGCATAATGTTGAGGCGGATAGAAAGGCATTTGTCAAAGAGAATTTAGCGGCTGCTCTGGAAATGACATGAAACGGCCACCATACATCCAATAAAACAATACATGTATTTATCCTCTGCGAGTTATGCAATTCAAAACTATTCTGGGAACATTTATGGCACATTAAATCAACGACGTTCATATATTATCAGTTGTTAAAATCATATACAATTTGGAAGAGTGCTATGATTGTTTATTCCATATTACAGGAAGCCAATTGATTTTACGAGTTTGATACAATCCCGAAAGAATGATCGTATGGAAGAAAAGCTTGTATCTTACACATGTAATCAAGATGAGGACGAGATTCGCACGGGAGGGACATGTATTGGTGGAGGTGACGAACTCGTGTCTCTGGAGGCTTAGATGGCACCCATGTAGCTTGTAGTCAAGGCTTTGTTACATAAATTGACTTCAGCTTCTTAATTGAAATCTTATCTTCGAACATTCAACGACAGCAACAAAATAGTACCAAATATTTTTCTTCCATGCGTTCAATTAACAAGTTGCTTAATTAAAAAGCTGCATTGCACACAATGAGTTTTAATACGTCACTAAACATGATAATAGATTATTAAGTTTTCCAATTAATTAATATCGTAGACGAGAGGATCCTATGCACGCAGAGAATGGGCCAGTGGGCGGGGTGTGTGTGCAGGGCGGGGGTGGGTGATGTTAATTAATAACGTCTGTCTCACGAGCGCTAACGACGCCGTCACGACTACATTATTTAGCCACCTGATCAGTTCGCAGGAGGCGCCTCGCCGCAACTCTAACTAGTGAGCGGCTCGCTCAGGACGCGCTTGAATTCGATTTGCCTGCACTATCTCTAATTGGAACTCGTTTCTAATTAACGATACACCATTGATGCGGTCGATCAGCGCTACGCTCCAATATTTACATGCAAGTTACGATCGGCTAATTCATCAAATATTCGCGATACGCCGTTTTCACGTGCAGATGCGTCCGTCAACAGAGTCCTAACTTTTTTCTATTCTATTATTAAAGCGTTTAATTTAGGGCAACAGTTTTACACACAAAACGATCAAAACGCAATTTCACCGTGCCGACCGAATAGGATAGGAAACCTTTTCGAAATTGATATGGGTGGAGCACGGCGCATCGCTGCGTCGCGCCTATGCGGCCTCGTAAACGATGCCTGCTCGCTCACAAATAGTGCATCTACCGCCGCCACGCGTACAATATCCTACTTTAGCGCATTGTTCTACGGCCTAGATTGGAACGGTTGGCTCCCCATTGGGATCCGATAGGTAGAGACGAATTTGTTAATAAATAAAAGCAGTGCCCGGCGTCCAGCCGTCAAAAAAAATTAAAAAGAAGCGGGTGAAAATTTGGCGCAAGTATGACAGCGGAACTCGGCTACAAATCATTATTCGAAATTGACAAAGGAATTTTTAATACAACTGGCCGAGATTCATATTGGAATGCCAGTATTAAGTTGTCAATTGAAAATGTATGGGAAGACAGAGTATCGGTATCCTAGTCCAGGGCTCAACAGTTGACAGTCGTAATTCGTTTTCACATTCTGTTTGTGTTATACCTGCGCTTTCCTTCCAAAGAACGTTTTTTCGCGTTGCCATGTGTATGTGTAACAATTAAACAAGTAGGTTCATTGCTTTCGGCGAATCTTTTGTACCTTTTTGTGTAAATTCATTTTCACTAGACTCGTTTTCACATAATTAAAAGTAAAACAGAACGGATTCGTTTTAATGAACAAATCTCGGATTCGTAATTAGGTTTTGTTTTAGTAAAATTAAATATTATTACTCATTTGTAAGAGTTTGGAATAGACTTGTAAAGGATTAGTGTTTATAAATTGTAAAATAAAAGTTCTATTTTCCAACATTCTAAAAGAACATCACTGTGATGACTAATGAGTTAACGTATTTTAATAATTGTTTTTCTACTCAAAAATACCTAATGAAAAGAGATATTTAAAGAAAATCTTTATAAAACGGGTACATATTTCTTTGGTTGAACCTTAAACATATCTTATTTAATTTAATCCTTTAGCTAGTGACGAGGATCAAATCGTGTCAATTAATGTCTCGGTAACTCGTGTCAAGTGGGAACTGTTTCCGATACCTCGGATCTTAATTAACCTCATGTGTTAAGCTTGCATAACTAGTTTGCTCAGTTTCGAAAATGGTATTAAAACACATGCATTCTGTATAGTCTGCGGGTTAGTAGCGATATCTAAGTGTCCTAATAATAATTAATTCCTTTTTAAATTATTTTTTAACTACATATTTTTCATTTTTATATTCTAATTTGGATCTGTATTTATACCTACAACAATTTCATGTTAAAACTCATCATATCGTGCATTTAAATGCGTTGAAAAAAGCTTTACTGGATTTCGAAAAATAATTCATGATATTCACCGAAAAAATATAAATTATCATATAAATTATAAGAAATTCAAACAATTTTAAAAGTTTTAATTTATTATTCATAAGAATAGTCGGTATACATATGAAAATGTGGAATATGAGTGTATTTTCCAACAACGATAAATGTCGTTAGGTTGAAAACATAAGGTAGACATCTTACGAGCAAAACGCGCTAAGTCGCGTGGAACATTAACACATTTATTGAAGTGGTCTCGCATTTTTTCAATTTAATGTGTAGTGTATTAGTGTTATTATTCGCAGCATCCCTCGCGTGCCGCCCCTCCTGCCCCACTCGAATTAGTAAACAAACGTCTTTACGAGCACTTTTACGATCCCCACGATATTTCGGTCTCGCACACGCTCCTTTACGACATAATGAATTTGTTGATGAACTACGTACTGGAAAGTTTCGAAATAGACGCGTCTGGTGACCGCTACCGTATGGTTGTGGGCAGTATTGCCCAAATTCAAGACTTAGTCAGTCGTGGTCTAGCGCCAATAGATCTGTTCTTGGTCTTCTGCAAGTTTTCTAATTCTTGCCATTATTTATTCGACTGTTGCTATTTATTAAAGTTTACTTCAGATCTTACAAAAACCTATCAGAATATAAAAATTGAGAGCTTAAATTAGCATAGCCATAGTAAAGACTAACCAGATTTATAAATGTGTAAAGATTTAATGAGAAATTCCAAAAATCACTGCCAAAGAAAACAAAAAACGCGACCTTAGGCTTGTCGTACGCGGTCAGTCTTGGTCTTGCATTTGTGCAACGAGGGACTGAATTTGGCCAACACGTTATAGGCGTTGTTAACTCGTGCCATATCATCTATTTATACAAGCCCCGAAGAACACAATACAAACGTCAGAATATTGAAAGTGATAGTGTGAAGAGGGATCTTTTGCAGACAGTCGTGCTCCTTTAAATTGCCTCTATCTTGGTTTCAACTTTTAATGAGGCGAAATTCCCGGTCGATTCGATGACGTCGCCTTCTTCGTTAGCGCAAAAACTGACTACACTAACGGCAGGGTTAGAATACACCCCTCGCCCTTGACACACTATCCAGACTTATTTCGAATACTTATTTTTACGGCTCTATGCTTTCTTCAACAATTTTTCAAGAAATATAAATAAGTAACAGTAGGTATTAAAACTTATTAGATGTTACTTTATTTAAAAATATGGCCAATTTGCTACCCTATATTTTTCAAGGAATTTAAATAAACATAAATATTATGTATACATATATAGATTACCGTAATTTAATTAGAATCTCAGAATCATAGGAGTATTGCATTGCAGTGCATTCATTTTCTAAACAGTGTATCCCAGCCCTAAGCCAAAAAGATGGCCTCTGATTTGTGGCGGACTTTCTCTCTGTTGTTGTCACATTAAAATAACTGCGAGGCTAACTTAGCCAATACGTTAATGATGTCGACGGGATGTCTATTAGGAGAAAAAACTCTTTTGTGAGTCCAAGACGCCGAGCCTCAACCACGTGACTTGACTTCTTGAATTCGCTCGCGCCTTATATAGTATAATACTTAAAGTTTTTTCAAAACTAAAACAGTTTTTTTTACATTTCCAACACTTTTAAACAGTATTTTCCATGTGTTAACAAAATTATGATATCGAAGTTGACTTCTTAATGTAAGTATATTACATACATAAATTATTAACTCTCGAGGGTAGTTCATAATTTACGTGATTATGCCGAAGTTTGGAGTTGCGTAATTAGAAGTTAAATGGTTGAAAATAAAGGATTTATTAGAAAACAATCCCGGAAAGGTGAAAAAGGTCGGAGGGGTGTGAAAGGATGGGTGTCTAATTAGAGTGGGGTGCAGGTAATGAGCCACGATCGGCGAGCCGATAGAAGCAAGTATTTACGCGGTGGTCGCTCTGAAAATTGCGAGGTTTTGTTTTAAAAGCGGTAACCGTTTGAGTTTTGCGATTAAGGAGTTTAATTAGATCTTTGTTTACAACCTCATTACCGTAGATATCGGTGGAATGGCCTCCGATATAAACCGATATAATTTATTACTTTGAAAAATAAGCTTCTCTCCTAATACGGCCCGTATTAATTCTGACTGCCTTATATTTTATTATTCATAGGTAGTTTTTATCTGATATATCAAACACGTAATACACACTAATTAGGAGCAAGAATTATATATTTATTAATTAAACTATTTAAACGAAATCTAAATTGACTCATTTCCCGTCCCGCAAGAGTGCACGCATGGAGCAGAGCACCTGTGAGTGCGCTGCATCCGGTCTGTCCAATTACTGGGCCCTTTAACCCTAAATAAAGCACCCTAACGATCCTCGCCGGACACCGCTTTAATGTACGCCGAGATTCATTAATGATGCAAAAATATGAATACCCTCTAAGTGCTTTTAAGAGCTCATAGATAATTGAGTACGAAATTCTATTAAATGGAAAAGGAAAAAATTTTAACTCATAAAACATTATTTCAATCCCCCATAACAAGACATATCGATGAAGGATTGAGTGCTATCTTCCCTGTTCCAGTTACCCACCGCAATCCATCTCGTCCAATCGTGAAGTTAACCTAACGAGACACGTTGGCCGCGCGAGACGCAATCAAAAACGATCTAAATAAAGTTCGATCTCGTAGTGCGGAATGAAAGCGATTAGACTACAAGTTTGTCCGATTCGGAAGCTCTTAGGCCGCCGCGTTAGAGCTCGTTTTAGATGTGCGCAGCGAAGTGAGCGATAAAGATCAGCGCGATCGTTTCGCATCGGCATCCCTTTATTTATTTAATCTGCCTGAGCGACGGACAATGTGCCATTGTGACTTTTGCTATAGGGCTCACCGCTGATCTATAATATGAGCCTAGAGCACGCAATCGACAATACATATTGTATACTTTTTAGAAGTAACGTCAAAACACCGGTATACACATCCAATTGTCTAATAGTTTAATCATATCCAAATCAAAATAAAACATCTGAATGTTAATTTAATCTCATCTGTACTTATTTAATATTCAGTTAACGTTATTTTATGCTTAGATCTTAATTAAAACTCGAAACTCCGACGGGTGCTTCAATTACTGCCGTACCGGTAATAATAGGCATATAAATGATGAATTTATTTTATTAGCATAGAAACGAGTTCGATGGCTAATCGGTGCAGCGTCAAAAATGTTTAATTAAAAAGATTGATGCTTACCGGTACCGGGGCGCCAGAAGTACAGTGAAGTTGCAAACTTATCTAATTAGTCAGCGCGCTCCCACCCCGCCGCCCAGCGCAGGGCGGGCGGCGGTGGGCGGGCGGCGGCAATTAGCGGTGATAGTCGATTAGCTCGTCGTATGAGCGCGGCTTTTGACAAATGTTACGTGCAATAATTCATTATTATTTATGAGTGTAACAGATAATTGGTGTAATTAATACGCGAACTCGTGGCCAATTAATTTTGATGCGTTTGACCGATGCTGTTAGTATAATTGTAAGTGTCTATCGCAATTAGTGTTTCATCCTAGCGGTTTGTTTACCTGCCGTATTTATTATACTGCAATACGCTATTATCGCATCAATTAAAATGCACAGGCCGATCATTTCAAGCTCCCATTCTTATGCGAAGCATTAAAAATTTCACACTCCCAGCGAATAGTTGATCATAAGTTCAAGATTATTAATAAAGTTGGCGATTGCGAGTAATAACTAGATAATTGATTTTGGCAAGTTGATGGATAAATTAACATTAATTACAAAACTTTCTCTTGCTGTACCAACAACGGATTTTATTAATATAACAGTTTTATGAGCATGTTATTCCTTACAATCATTTTGTGCTAAGCCCGTGTTTCACAGAGGATAACATCTGTTTGATGTTATAGTGGCAAGAAGTAGCCTAACAAGCGAGTAAACGACGAGTTGTAAGGACGTGTACGCAGGGCGTGTAATTGTCCCGCAGGGCCGCAATCAGCAAGAACCGCCCCTAACACTTGTTAGGTTTTTCCTCGCCGCACTAATAGTTGCGCTAAGCTACCGCTGGAGCGGAACAACGCGTTTAATTAAAGAACGCTCACCTCACGGCCCGTAGTCGGCCGGCTCATCGCATGCCTTAATTAGTTTCAGACCGCCCTAACGGGCTTATTTTGTTTTTCTCGGATAATTTTTAATTAAACGCTTGATTAAAATGAAAGTTTGCGTAAGTAGCGAGCGAGGAACAATCGGGACGGAGTTTAGGATAATGAATTGATGGTGTTACTTTGCTCGACGCTCGCAAGGGACTTAATTAAAAATCGCCAATAGAGTGTGTAGAGGGGAGTTGGAACGAGTTTATGGAACTTAGTCCGGAGCCTCTGTTGTTTTACTAGCTATGTCAATTTGAATACTAGATTGCTTCCCAGCCATGTGTTAAGGTTTGCTGCTGATATATTTTTGTTCGCACGTCACAACTTTCAAACAGAAACAACAATCTTATTAAATATTTTTCATATTACCAAATAAAAATATCCACTGCCACAAGAAAATGTTGATAGTTTATCTAAACCACGAAGGAGAAAAGATATATATTAAAAAATTTAATAATTTATTTGTTCCATGCCATTATCATCAAACCAGATACTACATCCGGTAAGCGATAGTTTTTTTTCCAAGCGGTAGTAATGAATAAACAAATATATCAATATAATATGGAATATTGACAGAATTTATCCTTAACTAATAATTTATTGCTGCAGTTATCTCGTTTGTCAATGCATAAAACTCGCAGTGATTAGATACGGTATGCTTTAGTAGAATGTATTTCGAAGCAATGATATTAAACTCATTCAAGGAACGTTACTTTGCACTTTATAAATATATTGAGCTCTTAAATCTACATAAAACACTTTAATCGTATAGGAACATCAGATAGGTAGTAGATTCACATAAAATGGATCTATTTGATGAAATGATAGTAATTAATCATATAAGCTGCTGGATTTAAGTCAAGCAGCCGCTCTCGCGATGCCTATGAACGAGCCTGGCAAGTTGAGACGGCCCGGGCGGCATGCGTCATTAGCAAATTCTTGACTTGTCGACGCCACGCGCCCGCTAACGAGTTTCTTGCTAACGACGCGCTAACTTGATACACCTAGCATGCATTGTGATTATAACGACATCCGATAACACCTCTACTTTATGCCTAGTTGCCGTAACTAGCGTAACACTCGTTAAATCTTTGCGATTTCGCGGCTTGTTAGGGATCCTTGAAAACTTTTCATGCAGCTCTGCATTTCTTGTTCTGAGACTAAGCTGAATCAATAAGTTGTGAGGGTGTGAACATTCTAAATTGTTAGTGTTATCCTAGAAATTATTATTTTGCAACTTCAATAGTTATATATCTACCAGCGTAAAAGTCTACAGCCTAGTTACGTCGGCTTGCTTTGACTAATATTTTTTTTCTTTTTATAAAAAGCATTTATATATATTATTAAGTTTCACTTGCGTAAGCTTAACATTAGATCTACATAATTTTAATACAAAAATCTTAAGAGTGTTAAATTTATATCAATCGGCTAAGAGTAGTAAAGGTGCCCGCAGATTGACAGATGATCTACACTCGAGTGACGCGTCTTCGGCTCTAATGGAAGCAACAAGTCCGCCCACCCGAGAACGCGATTGATTTACTTATTAAAACAACGGTTAGTCTTTGATTATTTTAATAGAGGAAGAACCCCTCTTCCCTGGAATTGATAGCGCTTTAAATAAATAAGGCTCATATACATTAAAAAACATAAGTTGTAATATCAATAAGGGTTTGTTAAAAAGTATCTATTTAAAGAAAATAAGTCGGAAGTAATAGGTCTCATTACCGATACGGCTCCACTACCAATCACGCTGAATCTTATTTATACTAGAATTCATTTATTCACACTTAGGATTCGAGCAATATTATACAGACTCCTTTCAACTCTTCTCACCTCTAATGATCTCGCTGAGAGATTTTAAATTATGTTCCTTATAACAACACGCGTATAGACAGTACACACAATAATGTATACATTCAAAACAGAGACGCTGCCGTAATGAATAAAATAACATGTCAAGATACAGACTTCATCTTAAATTAATGAGGATTCACGTATTCAATTTTACACGTGACGTAAGGAAATAAACTTCCAACAAAGTTTTGCATTCAACACGTTCTAATTAATAGAAGACCTTAAAGTTGCCCCGATTAGATATTAATTTTTAATTTACAATTACGAAAGGATTCCAATCCTTTTATCAGTTACGAGTTTGGCCCTTCGAATGTGAGAAACTTGATTAAAGTTCAAATTCATGGGCGAATAAATAAAACATATTCATATATGTCCCATCTTTATTACTTTGGTGTATATATTTAAAGTAATCTTCTAGCAGATTTTCAAAGTTTCGTACTCGAGTGTCATTTGTCTTCGTTTTGAGATTACTTTTCAGAATATATAGCTTACCATTTGTTTAATAATAACGATACAATTGAATAACAGTGCAATTTAGCTTTTAACAAATTATTTTCGGAATAAAATTAAAAATATAGTATCAAAGTCAAGAGTGTAGTCGCATATATTATGGTAGGGATAGTTGTATTTTCATTAATACATTATATATTAAGTATTAGAAGAGCTTTGTAATTTAAACTTTGCTAAGAATATATTTTTTTAAATGTTAACAATGAATGCACATCCGCGAGAAAATAACATTATTTAAAACATTGTTTCTAGTAAAGCTGTGTTTAAAAATAGGAAGGTGAGTGTTAATAAAATTTTAAACTCGTCTTGTCGAATATATAGATTGTAACATAGGAAATTATAAACTTTATCTGACGTATACTTTTTGCAAAAGATTCATTAAAATAAGTTGTTAGACTCCGCGATAAGTTCAACTCCATATTTACGTGTATCGACGCACGCGACCAACCCAAATAGATTTGTATGTTTGTCTTGGCTCGGTTTAATTAATTTTATCTTCATACACCGATACCTACTGTTTGTCGGTCGCTCCTTAATTGAAAACGCTCTTACCGGAGTAAATGAAATCCTATTTGCTGCGAGTGATTGAAGTGAATTTATCTTTTGAGACTTTCAAATATATCTTTTGCCACAAATAACATACGAAAAGTCAGGTTTACATTTTGATTGCTTTCGTGCTGATTGTGTCGATTTATTAATATTCCGTCGGGACGTAAATATTACGCCGACCGCGGCGCTAATGGCTATCGCAATAATTACTCATTAAGTATTAAATAGCATTATATGGAAACAGCTGCACCGATGTTCTCACAACCGGAGGGTGACTTCGACTGAATTGAAATATTCTGGTTTACTACGCAACGTCTAATGTAGTATAGTTATACCACAGTAACTATTTCCTACACGGTACATTGCAACTCTTGCAAGTCTCAGCAGAATCCCACAAGCTCTAAGCTTGGTACAAAAGCTTGACAACCATTTACGCGCTTGCGGTTGCTTTAGTCTATTACGGAACTAGCTTCGACGACATGATCTTGCAAGGTTACGCCAAGGCACGGCATACACCCCATTTATACGCCCATGCTGTTGGTAGAAATGTACCATAACACTAATAATTAATGTATATAGAAACAATTAAGTTAGCTGCTCCCTACTCATCGGCAAAATAACCATCATTTTTATTTCCCCTCGTAAATGACATAATAAACATTTGCGAATTAGGTACCACGAAATAAAAGCAGCTACAATTTATATATTCCGCTGAGTTACCTCTTTATGCTTTAAAAGCTCAAAGGTTACAAATTAGTTTAATTTAGAGGGCTGCAAGGGCTAGGGGTGTCCATGTGCGAAAGACCGCTTACCCTGGGTGAGCCTCCTTTTCGTTCACCACTATTTCCATATTAAAAAAAGATAAATTTATCTAAAGAACGATTCTAATTGTCTGTGCAAGTCAAGTGTAGAAAAGTGGCCAACAGATTAAAAAACACAATACATCCTCTTTTAATTGCTATGGTAATTGGTACTAACCGAGGTCAGAATAAATTGAAATCATTCACAATAACTCTGCAACACGATTATTTTAATTTGACAATACAATTAAAATTCAATCTTCGTGAGTAATTAGACTGTCTGTTTGATACAAACATTAATTTTACATGGATTTAATTAATAAAATAATTTGTGCTTTGATATAAATTTTACCGCACCGTTCGGTTCGCGTGTCCGAGCTTTTAATACTAGGAAATCTTTAGACTGTTATGCCCCACCAAGTTATTATTAAAAGATGTCTTTTTGATTATAAACTATGAAATAAAATATATAATTGATACTTGTTGCTATAATAATATTAAAAGGCAAACAATTGTAGTTCTTGTGATAATGACATAGGCTTCACCTGTTCATCCAATTTATGGGTTTTTTAACTATATAAATCATTTTTTTATTATATAGCGGAGCAGGTGGGTCTCTAATATGGTAAGAATACACCACCGCCCACGAACAACCGCGCCACAGTCCGCATATTGCTTGTGTTGCCGGCTTTATACGCCGCTTAAGCGGCACTTTTAAGAGCCTCCGATATCCTCACTCACCCTGTGAAACACAGTACAAGTACCGCTTTACACTGACTCTTCTGTGAGCCCGTGGTATCACTTCGGATGAGCCGGCCCAAATACTGTGTCAGCGTATGCTTCAGCATGGATCTCCCACGGGTGAAAATGATCAGAAGAGGAAAATAAGCTATAATATCTTATGACAAACGAGAATAGAATTTCAAAAAGTGATACATAGACAATAATATTAGCATACCAACTTCTATTCACTGATAAAATATATAACTTGTCAGCGGATTGTGCGCAACTCCCATATCTTACTGATTTATAACTTGTTGTACTTGTCATTACTATACTTTATGAGCAATTTATCAAAGTTTAACGGTCAATAATCGAGCACTTGTTGCCGCTATCTTAACATCAAACCAACATTAAATTTAGCATTCGCAAGTGAACCGGTAAATTGAAAGCTTTCATCGATATTTCTCTAATGCTAAAGCTTTGACCGATCCATTTCTATTTACATGAAAATCACATTCTATAGAATATACAAATCAAAATTGTTGACCAGACTTATTAGTGAACAAAAATATTAGTTTTCGTATTATTTTAATATCTTACATCAAATTTAGAACTAAAATCTGTCTTTAGGTATATACATATATAATAATACATTTACATAAATACGTTATAAGGTTTTCATAAGTATCACCACATCAGTAATATAATAATTATATTAATATTATGATTAAAATGAAAGAACCGTTACAGAATTGAAAATCAAAATTATATACGACTTAATTAGAAATTAAAAATCCATTTTAGTTCAGTACTTTATATATAAATATTTTATTAATGTGTTTAACATTAGTTCTTAATTCCTATCATGATCATCATGATCATTTCAGTCGTAAGACGTCCACTGCTGGACATAGGCCTCCTCCTTGGATCTCCACGAATACCTGTCGGAGGCGATCTGCATCCAGCGTCTTGTGGCGACCATTATAAGGCCGTCTGTCCACCTTGTGGGTGGACGTCCCACGCTGCCCTTGCCTTGGGATCATTCTTATACCTCCGTTATAACATGAAGCCCAAATATTTATAAATTACAAAAATAATAAATATGTATTTATTATTTAAGAATGCGCTAACATTAATTTTTGTGTAATGTTTTTTAGTTGGTAATTTTATAACTGTTTCTTTAGTATTGTATTTTTGTGATGGAATAAAATAATAATAATGTTAACAAGATTCGCCATAATGTGTATGTCCCTGTCTCTGACCGCTACCATTAGATCATTGCTGTTCTGTTTTGACAGAGTCATTTTAACTCTTTTATAATTATATATTTAAATTAATCAAGACTAAGTTTATTCAAATAAATGAAGAGATATAAGTATATTTACTAACAATTCGAATGTTAACTAAACCAACGCATAACAATATAAATTGCATAGATTTCGATCTTAATGTATTTATTAAAATGCCAATTAAGGCAAATGCGTGACCTTTTCCGTGTAACTTCGTGAGCGGATACTGATGTACATATGTATAGACAATAATATATCTAAAATTACACCATCGGAAAACATAATATTGGCACAATTAAGTAGTATTATCTATATAAAGAACTCTATCCAACCGGATGTAATTTGAAAATTAAACAATTTATACTATAATACCTTCTTCTGAAATTTATTTCATATATAAATTAATATATGTATGCTTGATTATTGTATTGTATATTTGTATTGAATAAAAATGTCAACAAGAATGTATAATTTACGTTAAATAAATTTACTACTTCTGCAATAAAATAAAATATATATATATATATGAATGTATTTTTGGATCCCATTATTGATAAAGTGTTACCACGGATCAGCAAGCGTAGCGTAGGACGTCCACTCACAAGGTGACAGACGACCTTATAAAGGTCGCCTCCGACAGGTATGCATGCAGAATGATCGAAGGAGAGGCCTATCTCCAGCATTGGACGTCCTACGGCTGAAATGATGATGATGATGAAATATTGATTCATAAATTTTTCATTAATTCATATTTATTACAACGATGTGCTTGTATTGTTTCAGAATGTTCGGTTCAGGCGGTGCGTGCGCAGCGTGTGGTCAGGCGATACCAGCTAGCGAGTTTGTCATGCGGACGAGTGCCCCACAGCAGCCCTTACACGTCTTCCACATAAAATGTTTTGCCTGTTCTAAATGTGGCTCACACCTCATGCAGGGTGATAGGTATATTTAATTATTTCATTAATATTACATTTCAATTTCTGAGCTACATAATTGCACTTTAATCCCGTTGTAATTTTTTTTATGAAAATGGTGGCAAACGAAGCTTATGAAGATTAAGCAGTCCTCCGCCCATGGACACCCTCAGAACATCTTAGAGTGCGTTACCGGCATTAAAGAATTTATTATGTAGGTACTTGAAACAATGTCTTTTATATTATGTGTTCTCAGGCTCACGTGCAATTGTTGTTTTAAAAATTAGACAGAAAGCTTTAAAAAAATTGATTCAGTATATAAGTAAGGATCCCTCTCTTTATCAAAGTTTCTTTATGTTTTAATCTAATTAGGAATTGTTATTTTAATTATACTTATTACGTTCTTAAATTAACATAAGGCAGTTTGGCAAAAAGTCAAAAAAGCCTTGTGTTTTTAGAAATCAATCTTAGTCCTACACTTGTCTACTCCAACTTCTGTTAGAAAATACATAATTACTAATAATAACTAAAATAAATAAATAAAGTTTTTTATGCTATTTATTTTATTAAGAGTTACGTGAAAAGTGACCTAGAATCCCTAGGGGTCCTAAGCTGTATTTGGTTGGGAATCGCTGACCTAGACTATACCATTCGAAGAGGTTTTTTTTTGCGCTGAACAATTAAATATTTACCTCTATAGAACAATGAAACATAATTGTAATGTAAATGACCTATACTATCATTCTCTATTACTCAATTAATACTTAGCTTGAAATGGTAGTTGTACTTGAAACGGTACTTCTACTGTGTTTCGTTAAATGAGTGAAGATATATGCCCTTATGCCCTTAAAAATGCCGCTTACGAGTAAAAGAGCCGCGTAAAAAGCCGGCTACACAACCAATGCGCGTAATGTGGCGCGGTTGTCTATGAGCGGTGGTGTTATCTTACCTTGTAGGAGATTCACCTGCTCCGTTTTTCGCAATACCATTAAAAACAATTCCAGGTACTACATGCTGGCGGGGTCGCTGGTGTGCGAGCAAGATTGGCAGAAGTTAATGAAGAGCGCAAACGCAGCGGCTCCCGGAGCGCCCGTACGCAAAGGCAAGGTGGGACGTCCGCGGCGGTCGCGGGAATGAGCATCGCCTGCCCCCGCGCAACACTCTTACAGAGACTTTGAACAGGTAACTTTTACTTTATTTGCTTAATAAGTACAGACGGCTTCCAAGTGTTAGTTAGTGTGCTTATAACTCAAGAACCTGTGAACCTGTGACTGAAGATTGGAGGGGAGGTAGCTCAGAAACAGGAGAACGAATTTTTATTCGAATACAAAAATGGAAGGTAATGTTTTTAGTGTATCTGTTTTCCGTGTTCTAATGGGAACATGTATTGCTGAAGGTTCATAATTGGACCCGACACTTGTATAGATCTGACGACCCAATAATTTAAATAATTATAATAATCATTTATAATTAGAAGATGTAACTTTTAAACTCTCGATGCAATACAATTTATACTTGTGTAAATTGTTAGTTGCAGTGACTGTCCCTAGAGGGCGCTATACTATGTTATGGATACCAAAATGTTTGTAATAAAAAATATACATTACGCCCTATAATATTTTTTTCACAACCATTAAGTATATAAGCTATAATCAAACAACAATTTTCGTATAAAAATAGCTATAACAAACTCAACTAATCTCGAGTCTTATAATAATTGAAAAACACGATCAAAGGCAATTAACACGACTAATAAATATTTATAGCTCTAGAATAATAATCTCAATAAATTATACACTTAAAGCATATTATCTGTTATCGTTGCCTTTTGTTATAAATCTTAAACCTTTCACTGGCCACTTTCTATTTGAAAACTAGAAATGTCTCAATAAGTCACACGAGAAGTGGAAATTATTGATGGGCGAAGGTAATAACTGCGCCTTCCTAACGTGTTGACCTAAAAGTAATCTTGCAAATATTTAATTCTCTATATTAAAAAGGATTTAATAATAAAATTTATTAATATATAGTTCCAGACTTATATTCAATGTTTGAATAAACGTTTTAAACACGTCTATAAAAATAACTTGAAATTTATAAACTCATGCCTGGGCTATCTTGAAATTATGATTGTATTGATTTTTGATTGCAGCATATAACACAAAGATTTATTATTCATACGAATTGAAATACATTTAAAACGTAACCAAAAAATACGTACACTAACTTAAGGAGAGTAATTGCGTTAAGTAGGCTCTATTACGCATCGGGCTTCTACATAATATTGAACTAGGCCACAAATTAACGTTCACTATTGTCATAAGTAATTATAACAATAGCCAAGCTCATACAGATTACAGGTAATTGATACTGTGATTAATTATTCCTATTACGTCTTATGCTACCTATTGTTGTACAAACAAATGTGATGATAGATGATACTCCTAGACTCTCAAGTTATGATTTTTGTTCGCCGGGACTGCAAACATACTAACTGCCATAATACATTGCACCCGTGGCAGAGCCATGCTGAAGTATATGCTGACGCACTAATTGGGCCGGCTCGTCCGAAGTGATACCACGGGCTCGCAGAATACTCAGCTTGAAACGTACTTTTACTGCGTTTGGCAGAGTTAGTGAGGATATCGGATGCCCTTAAAAATGCCGCATAATTGGCGTACAAAGTCGGCAACACAACCAATGTGCGGACTGTGGCGCGGTTGTCCACGAGCGGCGGTGTTCTCTAACCATATAGGAGACCTACCTCCGTTGTTCGCTATACTATAAAAAAACATAATTTCAGTAGTTTTATGTACAATTTTTTGCACAAATTAAAACAATAATATTGTTGCAATTATATCAAATATCTTAAAAGTTTTATTTAAAAATAGCTTGCTTTATTTAAAATTACATTTTTCTGTTTAGCGTCCAATATACCTCTTAACCAATATAAATCAAAACAATGTACAGTAAAATCCTAATGACGCTTATTATAAGTAGAATTAATGAATACTACAATGAAACACAAACCTTTGAAACATCTCAACTAACGGTCGCGTGAAATGTAGGAACACGGTGTGACCTTTAATTAATTAGCGCTTAAGTCGTGACTGAAAGTTTGCTTTAAGAAATAATTAATATTGATCGTCTGTTACGCTAGATCACTTTAATTAGAGCCTGTGACATTTTGATATGTATCCGCTTCTATTTTATGTTACGAAGCACTAATTAGTATAACTTATTGGATTGGATATCTTAATTAATGGACTGTAGTTTCCCAGCTATAAATTACGAAATTTTGTATTCCTTATGAATCACTCATACATCCAACGGCGGCCTAGCATTGGCCATGGGCTATCCATATATGTCCATGAGCGCAGGAGTGGTTATCCTAGATGAGCCTCCTGATCGCTTGTCTCCTTGCTTTCATTAAAAAACCCCCGATCGTAGCAAACATATTAATTGCAAATACGCCTTTCAAAAATGTGTACCTACTTATTAAGTATTCAATCAATGGATAACGCTGAATTTCTACT
Organism: Delias oraia; assembly: GCA_018230265.1. Taxonomy (NCBI): domain Eukaryota; kingdom Metazoa; phylum Arthropoda; class Insecta; order Lepidoptera; family Pieridae; genus Delias; species Delias oraia. The sequence continues at coordinate 698 of DWCF01001561.1, read as the reverse complement.
AGGTTTTTGAGTTTTTTTAAGGTAGTATTCAAAATATTCGTAGCCTTTTTGTATTGCTATTTTTGGCTGAAAAATGAACCATGTTTTCTGAAATTGTATAAATGAATATTCCTTCTGGAATAAACATTCCAGCAATTTTTTTTTCTAAATAGCATTGTTCCTTCCCACATCCTGACTACTATGCTACGTATGTTAGACATATATTTTTAAAGCTGACGTGTTCGAGTTTTTTTTATATAATATAGCTTACAACGGAGCATGTGGGTCTCCTATATTGTAAGAGAACACCACCGGCCATGAACAACCGCGCCACACTCCGCGCATTAGTTGTGATGCCGGCTACGCCACTTAAACGGCATTTTTAAGGACCTCCGATATTCTCACGAACTCAGCGAAACACAGTACAAGTACCGGTTCACGCTGAGTATTTTGTGAGCCCGTGGAATCACTTCGGACGAGCCTGCCGAATTAGTGCATCCATATATGCTTCAGCATGGCTCTCCCATGGGTGAATAGGGATGTATTTTAGATAAAATTTATGATAATCTTTTTATGGTTAGCTACTTTTATTTCTAATTATTTGAGGGGTGTTTGCTGTAATTATGTATTATATTCATGGAAGTACAAGGGGGAGGCCTATGTCCAGCAGTGGACGTCTTGCGGCTGAAATGATGATGATGATTTCTAATTAACTTGTC
>DWCF01001560.1:0-29507 GCA_018230265.1 Delias oraia | reverse complement strand
TATTAAATTAGTAATTAATACGGTTTCTGGAAGGGCTTGACAGTGGCCGGGCGAGTGTCTTAATACTGTCGCAACCGTGGGTGAGCAATGCTAAAGCATATGTTAACGCACTAATTGGACGCCTGGTCTGAAGTGATAACACGGGCTCACAGAATACTCAGCGTGAAACTGTACTTGTCACTTCGCTCAACTTACTTTAAATTGGTGGTTCTAGAAGTAATAAATCAGTATTAAATCGACTATAAACGAGTTTCTTTAATAAAAATTTCCAAGTGAAAATGACACTGACAGCCGACCACAGACGCCGTCATATAAAAAATGTCATATAACAAAGGATTATAAAGATATTTTCAAGTATATAAAACATGAAGCAGTTGTTAATTAGGTAAGATGTTAAAATAAGAAAACAGAAAGGGAACACGATCACATTACCGTAAATTAATAATATACTTAAACATGTTTGAACCAATGTTGGTTGCGTGATGTGTTCTTCAATATCACGGTAATAAACTCACATGCCATCACTAATAATTGTAAAAAGTATCTTTATACAATGCGACACGACAAAAAGGTATCTAGATATATAGATGAAATTCGGGGAGTAAAAGAGCAAGAGGTTATAGGATAAGTGGTTTTCAGCCCATGGATATCCCCAGCATTTGATAAGCCGCGAATGCGTTACCGGCGTTTTAGGGAAAGGTACGCACTTTTCAAACGTTCCCATGTATTGATTGTGCAGGCAGCTAATTCCACAAAGTGGTGGATTAAGATTATCAGTTATATCGAATCAGTTTTGTATATTACAAAAATTTGTTATATTATGTTCATGTGCATAAGTTTAAAAATAAAAGAAAATGGCCCCTTACTGTTAATATTTTTTGAAACGGTATCTTATTTATTCTGTCACTCAGGTGTTTCTGTGCATTTGTAGTAGAAAAAACAAGACAGAACAGTAAAAATAACCGATTTGATTGTTTTATAAGAATGCTTAGTAAGTTTATAATGTAAGTTTATAAGTAATAAAGTAAACAATCATATTTATATGACACACTTGCATCGGTATTTAATAGAAGTGAAAGTGATGCACTTGAATTAATCCATAGAGCCACGCCGAAACATATACTAACGCACTAACGGCTCCTCCGAGTGATACCACAGCCTCACAGAATACTCAGCGTGAAACGATACTTGTCTTGTGTTTCGCATAGTGAGTGAGGATATCGCGGCCCTTAAAATTGTCGCATAAGCGGCGTAAAAAAAGGCGTCAACACAACCTATGCGTGGACTGTGGCGCGGTTTTCATGGGATGCGGTGTTCTCTTACTATATAGGAGACCCACCTTCTCCGTTGTCCACTATAGAATAAAAATGATAGTTTTTGTACAGTATAATGATTAATAAGGGAATTATTAAAGTTTATTTTAATATCTTTATGACCTATAACTAATTAAACAAATCAATCGAAAAAAAATATCAGAAAAAACTTGTAATTTAGTCGTATCGTCTGACTAAGTGATTCTTTTTAAACATAAAAAAAATGTGTAATGCCTTCTCGCTTCCCGTGGCGCTTCACGTCCGCACGATACACTCTTTATAGCATAATCTCCAACATGGTACATCTATAAATGTACAATTGAAAACTTGATACATATAAAAATCTCACAGAAACAGTTAAATTATATTTTTGATCTAAGGTCTTATTTTTCCAATTACAGACAACTAGCTACAGGTAACATTCATGATGATATAAAGAAGCAATATAATTAATTTAAAAGAAAGCTCTATGTAACGCACGTGTGGAGTGACAGTGAATCCAAGGAAATGTCTTAGTTCTTCTTGTAAATGATCTATGGTAGATACCACAAATTTGCATATTTCATTATTATTTTCTTTCATCTATTAATTAAATGTACCACTGACATATCTATAAAACTTCTGTATGATGTAATCTTTCCAACTATCGTTCATAATTACTGAAATATATGTAGGTAGATAGAAAAATTATTATTACTATGTTAAGTTATCGTATTTACTTTTAGTTAAAATCTAAATTTATATTAATATATTTCAAGACTATCGTCTAGATACAAAAGATAATATATTTCAAATTATTGTTAATATGAGTGTTTATATAAATTATCGTAATATCTGAGTTATTGAAAAAAACTCGAATTTCAGAATTTCAAATGTCATTAAAACTTGTCTCAATTCGCCTTAAAACTAATATTAATCCCCTCATTTCTTATAACGCATCAAACCCAAGTGACGATCCAAAAAGACTTCTCTGAGTGAACAGTCGACAACTTATGATAGCCACATTAATTTTACATTCAAATGTCCCAATTTGGACGTTTATCACAAGGCGATAAAACCCATATTCGTCTGATATCTATCCAAGCAAAGGAAACAAAACGATGGCTTTCTTAAAGATGTCACTCATCCAGAGTTTAACGATCGACCTAATAGCGTTTTTAAGCGTTCCCGAAATCCTTGAGACGTGACTCCACCGTCAACAAATTTAAAAATGTAACTTACTCTTCGGTTATTAATACTTCACAATTCCCTTTTGAACTTTACAGTATAACATGTTAATCGTGAGCTCAATTTGTCTGTATGTTTTGATAATAAATTCAATTGGTCCCGTCCATTGATTCTTTTGATGTAGATTGTGGAATAGCCTCTTGTTGTTATGAGATGCTGTTAACATTTATAATATTTAGGTAGCCAGATTGATAGATGGCTTTTTAAACTATAATCTGCTTCATAAATTTCATTTCTGACATTCCAAAGATTGCTTTTATTTTATTTGAACACCTATATTAATGGTCATATTTAAACGAAATATGTTATGATTTAAATCATCTTATAGTTAAACATTAATAAAATTCATTAATTAAATTTTTTCATACAATTTGTATTTTTATTTTTATTCTAAATTTGGAGAATTTTTAATCGGCTATAAAATAAAAATGTGTATTTTATATCACATACGAGACTTTTCTTTTTTAATAGCGAAAATAATTTATGATTTTAAAAAATATCTCGAAGGAGGTATTTTACTACTAATATATTTTTTAACGTGGTAGAGTCATGCTGGCGCACAAATTGGACTGGTTAGTCCAAAGTGATACCACGGGCTCACAGAATACTTAGCGTTAAACGGTACTTGAATAAAAATTATACTACATACTGAAAATTGATTTAATTAAAAATATTCATACGGTTTGTATATATTGCTTCAATCTTTGAAAATCTTTAATCAGAAAAGTTATAAAAACATGTATTTTTATAAATGTTAAATAACGAAACATGTTTTGAAAAATATTTCGAAGAAAATTTCTATGGTCGAGTTTTATGCACAGCTACTGAGCCCGGACGTTACACTACTACTTAGAATTACATGAAATAAACATAGTGTTGTAGAGATAAAAATAAAAAGATAGTACTGAACAGTGAAGACATAAAGCCAGAGATGTAGGTAGTACCATAACGTTTCACTTTTATTGTTGCTTCATGCGTTATGACCTCTTAAAAATAAATGTGTCCCGGTTTTACTGCTTACTGTGTATTTGGATATATGAGCGGTCTCCATAAGTTACTCAGATAATATATAAACGGGAAGCTAAAATTTCACACATTTTAGTTTACATGTAGATGAGGTTTATTGCAGAGCGTCCATGTAAGCCAACGTGACACAATGTATAACCGCGTTCAATTTCCGGTCAAAAATAAATCAAAATTAACGTGTAAATTGTATTCAAGTGTCTTTACATTATATATAGATATATATAGTATTATTAACCATTGGAGAGCCATGCTGATACAGTTATTGGACCTGCTCAACTGGACGGTTACCACAGGTTCCCAAAATACCAGCGTGATTACTTTTAAATAGTACTTGTAATGTATTTCGCTAGGTGACTATAGTTACCAGAATCCCACTAAAACAATTATTTAAGAGTCGTAAAATACTGACTATAGTTAAGTATAACATTTATGAACTACCTACACTAGAAATATATTTAATAAAACGACAAGAACTGTTATAAAATATAACTAAATATTTTCTACAGTTATAAGTCATAAATATTTATTTACAAATTTTGAAAATTTTTATTCTGAATATATAGTTTACTTCAATAAGTCCTCTGTATTGTAATTTTACAGTACCGTTTCATAAAAAGCACAATACTTTGAAATAAAAACTTAAATTCTAAATCGTATTTATATTTTTTTATAGTATTGCGGACAACGTAGCAGATGGGTCACCTATATGTTAAGAGAACACTGCCGCCCATGGACAACCGCGTTACAGTCCGCGTATTGGTTGTGTTGCCGGTTTTTTATGCCACAAGCGGCATTTTATAAGGGCTTCCGATATTCTCACTCATTCAGTGAAACACAGAACAAATACCGTTTCACGCTGAGTATTATGTGAGCCCGTGGTACAACTTCAGACGAGCCGGCGCAATTATTGCGTTCGCATATGCATCAGCATGGCTCTCCCACGGGTGAAAATAAAGCATTTAATTATTTGATATAATAGGTGGTTTGTATATATTTTTTTAAATTCTGAAATTTTATATTAATGTCAGAAGATAGCATGATAACAATAGTAAAAAATACAAGAATACTTAAACAAAGTCAAGGGGTAAGTAGTTCGGAATAAAAATTTTAAAATAGATCTTGGGGGAAATATTATTGTCGCGACTTGAGCGTGCGAATTTCTCTCCGAGTGCAAATAAAGTTTTTCATTATAATCGTTGTTACTCCACTTTTTACATTTCCCGATGGAGGGCAAAAAGTACGCTGTGACGCGTAACTTTTTACGAGCAAAATCTGTTTACTTAATGGATGTTTTATTTTCTAGAATAGGAAAGAGCGTTGCGTTCATATTGCTTCCTGTATAATTCTATTCCAGCTTTTCAAACTGGTTCGAATGACTTCTGTTGAATTTGCACAAAAACTTTTCAAATGAAATGTTTATTAATTACAGCACTTGACAATTCTATTAATTAGTCATAGTGATAGTTGTTCAAGTAATTAGTTAATTAAATTATATTTTTTGAATAGAAAATTAATATAAATAAATATATAAGTCAAGTATTGCAAATTATTTGAAGCTTTTTGTTGTCATTATTAATAATTTCCATAGAAATCTATAATTTATTTACATTTTGCTGTAGCTTAATTTTAATTTAATTTAAATAAAAGGTTTCAATATGAATATTTTTTCGTAAGACTCATTTAACTAACAATAAAATGGATTAGCTATTAAGAATTACAGAAAATAAATCTACAATTTTTTTTATTTAATTAAAAAGCACACTAAATAACAAAAATATATTCTAACTCGGAGTGAAAATATAAATATTAGCTTTTAATTTATAAAAAAATATAAGTTTTATTTAATATTATATGCTATTGTACCTATAAATGTTCATGGGCGGCGGTAATTTTTTACCATATAGGAGACCCGCCACATCTAGGGCCCGCTACATAATTTAAAAAACGTAATATATAAACTTCTTTGGACATCTTTTCTATTGTTTAGCAAACTCTGTTTTTTTTACACAGTCTGTGTGTATAAAAAACACAATTTGCAAAACTTTAGTGTAATAGGTAAACATATATGAAGCGGCCGAAAGTAGCAACTCAATTTGAAAAGTAATCCTTTCAATTGAGGAGTACGATGTGAACTTTACTGGTGAGCAAATGAACGAAATTGGATTTGATCTCCAACTCGACTACCGTTTTGTGATTCCTCAGTCACGAATCTTTCAGTCGCTTGTGTATTCATACGTGTTATGTTAAGGGGAAGCAACGACTCAACTTGCTACAGTTTCTTATACATTTTCCTTGAGTATTCCTTAGTATTATGGAGAATGAGATAGATTGGATGTGTGTTGACTGTATTTCTTCTTACAAAAACTGCAATTTTTTAGTATATAATTTAATGAAAAAGTAAGGCTGTATATTGCAACTTGCTAAATGTTTTAATTACCACATACATTTATAATAAATACCAAAGTTTATGGCGATAAAATTATCAATACATATTTTAAAAACATTTATGATAACTAAAGTAATATGAAGTATAAACGCTGTTTAAATTAAAACAATTTCTTAAATCATCACTAGCTGATTTGCATTTCTTTTTCAAAAAGGAAAAACACTAATTGAACCGGCTTGTTTGAACAGATACCGCGGGCTCAAAAATACCGGTGAAACGATATTTGTACTGTATCGCTAAGTAGTTCACGATATCGACGAGTCGTGAAATTTTAACGCTCAAAAGGCTTAAAAGCTGGCAACACAACCAAAGCTCTGCATATAGCGCGGTCCATGGGCGGCGGTGTTCTCTTACCATAGAGGAGACCAGCCATATCCGGTGCCAGCTATACAATAACAAAATAGCTGATTTTACTAAAATTTATACCGGGGAAAATGTGTAATACCATTAACAGTAGATTTTAGAGTAAAGAGGCTTAATTGCCTATTTGTAAAACGCAAATGGGCCTTAACGAAGTTAATCCTTGGTCGTATGTAGACTAAAAAATTAAACCCCAACTGCTCGATGCAATGAATGCGATAAAAGAAATCGTGAGAGTCGGATTCGGTCGATCCCGCTGTGAAATGAAGCGGCTCCTTAATTAAAATTTCGATCAACGAAATCGTATTATCGATTGTAACTGGGTTAATGCATACGATTCTTTGTTTACACGATTGTTCTTTAATCATTGCCTTGTTTGTTTGTTCGGCCTACCATTCTATACGTTCACTTCAAATTATCATTATTGTTCGTGCTATTCAATTTTCCTTGCTTTGTTAAATATATTTTTTATGGTATAGCGGACAACGGAGCAGGTGGCTCTCCCATATGGTAACAGAACACAGCCGCCCATGGACAACCGCACCATATTGTGCGCATTATTTGTGTTGCCGCTTTAGCGACATTTTTAATAGCGCGGTTGTTCATCGGCGGCGGTGTTCTCTTTCCATATAGGTGACCTACCTGCTCCATTGTCCGCTATAGAATTTAAAAAAATATATCATATTGTGTGCGATAACAGCATGAAAGTTGGTTATATAACATTTTTTAAACTTATTACCCATGTCTTTGTTTATGAGTAGCTCATAATAATTCTTGTCTCGTACCTCCAAGAACTAAAAGAGACCATTTAAAATGTATATACTAAGAATTACCTAAACATTTTATCATCATCATCATTTCAGTCGTAAGACGTCCACTGCTGGACATAGGCCTCCCACTTGGACCTCCATGAATACCTGTAGGAGGCGACCTGCATTCAGCGTCTTCCAGTGACCTTTATAAGGTCGTCTGTCCACCTTGTGGTTGGACACTAACACTTTTTGGCCACATTGGCCATTATCTAACATTTTATACCTATATTTAATTTTTAAGCTCCCTTTTAAGCGAGTCCAACAGTCATCACAACCAACTAATCGTACCTACTACTAATTCATGCCTCAATATATAGGTATTATATGAAATTGTTGCAGCCCTAAGTTATTAAAAAAGCACTAAGAGTACACAATCTGAGCCACAAATCTCACGTTTTGTCGTAAAAGCCAAGAGTCACGTCGCCATTGCAATTAAACTGTTTCTCAGTCTTTAATTTAACTATCAGAGGTACTTACGAGAATATATTACCGTCTCTATAATTAAGGACCTCCGGAGGTCTATATTACTCGTTTCAAATCAGCGTGATTATATTAATAAATCTACTTTTATAGATACATTTTTAATACTGTGAATCCTGCTGGGTTATATACATTATATTATTACGATAAAGCGTATTATGTAATTGATTAATTATATTCATTTTGAAACAGAAATAAGGGAATGTAAATGAATATCACATATACGACGTAAAAAACCGGCAACACAACTAATACGCGGAGTGTGGGGCGGTTATCGCGGTGGTGTTTTTGTTTTCTTACCATATAAGAGACCCATCTGCTCCGTTGTCCGTTAAAGCGGTACTTTTTAAGTATGATATCTTCACTCACTCTGCCATTCAAGTTCCGTTTTACGCTGGATATTCTGGAGCCCATGGTATCACGTGGAACGAGCCGGCGCAATTAGTGCGTCAGCATATGCTTAAGCATGGCTGGACCGGGATTCGAACCAAATATTTCTCGTTTCTATGTACACTTTTTAAACCATTACACTACGAGGTTCTCAATCTTAAACCAATTTATTGTATGTTAGAAGTAAAATTAAGATAGACTGAACTTGCTTCATCACAATTCACAACAGTTAATCTATTATATATGACAGCCAGCGTTCAAAAACCTTCAGGTATTTTTTATTCAACACGGCCCATGTCATTTTTCTCAATTGGCCGAGTTATTTATCAAATTCCCTACATTCACTCAAACTGAAAAATTAATCTTCATAATAATTGAATAAAAATAAACTCAATATTTTAAATAGAATATTTTTATTCTATTCTGTTCTTTAACGTCATATTAATGAATCGTTTTCCTAACATTTCTTTGATACATTTTCATAATTTATCGAGTTTGTTTATTTTGGCCTGTTTACTGAACACGTATTTACTTTGAAAACTGGAGCGATTTCAGCTAGGCTTCCGTTCAATTGGGAAACTTTATTTCAGTAGAAAATATTGTTTTAACCCGATGTCCAAATATTTTCTTTAACAACAAATAATTGCATTACATAATATCATTTAGATGTAATCATTTTATATAATACACGTTTTATACAGTTTGTTATTTAATTTACCTTTACTAACTATTAAAATCAACATGGATGAGTAGTTTTCTAAGCTACTATGATGCTATATGTTCGGGTTCAATCCAGCTTAAAAAATAATTAATAATTTAATTTGTGAAAAGTGTTTGAGCAGCTATCAAGAGTGTCTTAACACTGTTTTACCAGTGGAAGACCAATTGCTCTAGGTAATGTTAACCCAAAGCACGCTTTTTTTGCGTCTTCTGCTAGTAATTTATGTACATTTTATTTTGAATTACCTATATTCCATGGAATAACTTTAATTTTATTAAATAGCGGTCAACGGAGCAGGTGGGTTTCCTATATGGTAAGAGAACACCACCGCCCATGTATAACCGCGCCACAGTCCGCGCATTGGTTGAAATTGCCAGCTTTTTACGCCGCTTAAGCGGAACTTGTAAGGGACTCTGATATCCTCACTCACTCTGCGAAACGCAGTACAAGTACTGTTTCATGCTACGTAATTTGTGAGCGCGTTGTTTTACTTCGCTCGAACCGGCCCAATTAATGCGTCAGCGTATACTTCAGCATGGCTCCCCCACAGGTGCGACAATATGAAGACACTCGCCCGGCCACTGTCAAGACCTTCCAGAGATCGAATAAATTGTCCGGACCGGGATTCAAACCCGATACCTTTCGCTTCATGGTACACTTTTAATACCATTAAGCTACGAGGCTCTCAAAATGCATGGATTTAGGCATGAAGTTGCAACAGAAAATTTTATCGGTACGGTCAAAGCGATCGGACAGTCAAAGTAACCAAAAAGTCGGATTATCACTGTCATTAAATGTACACTTTTAATCTGTACATTGATTGATATCGACAAGTTGTTGCGTCACGATAAACGCAGTCAGTAAATCCAGTGCACTTGTCATATAATCCGATTAGGAATTAAACTCGAACGGCGAGCCGGTCGTGTTACGGCTTGTCAAATTTAATACCATTTTACTAATACTATTAGTAAGGCATTAGTGCTTTTTTAGTTTAATTCTTGAGCTATTTGAAGAAGTCTTGATAAGGATTGGAGGTGTCATTGAAGATCAAATGAAGAGAACGTGAAAATCGAGCATAAAATAATTAAGGTCTTGGATGGAATGGAATTACTTGCCTATACTTACCTATGCAACAAAAACATCAGTAAAGATTATACATTACGTAAATTAAAATGGTAAGTATATAAGTGCTCAGCTATATTACAGACTATTAAAGCAAAATTTCATAACACCAACAGAAAGTATTAGAAGGAGAAAGCATTGTTTGAACGAGAATAAAGGATTATTTAAAATTGTTTTTAAATTCACTAATGACTAAAATAATATATTTTTTTTATTACATAGAGTGTAATGCAGGCGGGTCTCTTCTTTGGTAACAGATCACCCCCGTCTATGCATAACCGCGACACATTTCGAACTTTTTTTTGTTGACGGTTTTAAACGCCGCTTGAGCGATATAATTTCACAGGCCTTTGACAACAATCACTAAGCGTAAATACTATTTTACGTCGGTTGTCTGTCGGTCTTTGGATGAGCTGGCCCAATAAGTGCGGCAGCGTGGCTCTCCAACGAGCAATCTCACCCGGCCACTGTCAATCCTTTCCAAAGACCGTATAAATTTACAGTTGACATTACAAATTATATTAGAACCGATGTAGCTTACAAAACTAATCAGCGACGAAGTTCTTCAACTTCTCTAGGACTCTAAGCCAATGGAATATCAGACATGTGACCAACTGAGCCGTGTGGGTCACACGAAAACGACATACGTGAAATTATAATACTCCGTCATACACCATACAACCTATTTACCAAGTCGTCTGTACTTTTGAATATCGAATTTCATTCGGCTTCTAATTACTAACATTGGAACGGAGGCGTCAACTAGTAAGTGATTTAGTTATGACACTTTCGGGTTCAACGTTGTGGCTAAGGGACTACTAATACCGGGACAATTTTTTATAACCAGTTGTTTTATTTTAAATATTAACTAATTTAATAACAAACATAAGGGAGAAGTGGGACTGGTCATGCTTCGAATATGTACGCCGCCTAGAATATTTTTTATAATATAGCGGACAACGGAACAGGTGGATCTCCTATATGGTAAGAGAACATAGCCGCCGATGGACAACCGCGCCACAGTCGGCGCATTGGTTGTGTTGCCGCCTTTTTACGCCATTTTAGCGGTATTTTAAGGGCTCCGATATCCTCACTCACTCAGCGAAACACAGTACAAGTTTCATGTAGAGTAGTGTGCGAGCCCGTAGTATCACTTCGGATGAGCCGGCCAAATGAGAGCGTCCGCATATTCTTCAGCATGGCTCTCCCACGGGTAAGAGGCAACCATAAGGAAAAAGCCACCTCAGAGTAGACCCAAAATGCAATTCACGCATAAAGCTCAACGCCGTTAGGATGGACAAAATTGAGGAAAAGTCATCATAGTTGAAAATGGGTAAAAAGAGAAATAGAAATTAAAATAAACTCTCTATCTCTTTCCAATATATACATAAAAATTATATTTTAAATGTTATTTTTTACTGATATATTTAAAAAGAAACTAAAATATGTTCATAAATAAGTGATTTTGATAAATTTACCTTATGTTATCATCAAAGAAACTTCGCTTTTAAATCATAACGCTCTTGGAATACAACATTATATCAGCATAATCAATTTCCTTAGCAACCCAACGGCTATCATAGCTTTCAATGGCCGGCGGAGAAGTTTACAACGGAGGATTTAACACAATTTGACAACATTTATATTGTCAAGATAACACCAATATCTTCATCGAACTAAGCTAAAGTGCACTTTGTCAACGATAATCCTCAAAGCCTTCAATTTATACACGCTATATCGGTGCATGTAATGAACGTGGTTGTAGCTGGCTCAACAATGTATTAAATTATCAACATGTTATACATTACTGTAATAAGTATACCCTGATTCCACTTGATGCCATTTTACAACGTTATGAGCTGACGCGTCTTAATAAAACTCATATTTTATGCTCTAAATATCATAAGATATAAACAATTCTATCTATGCGCATATCTCTAAGACATATATATGTTGTGGGTATTGAATAATTTTAATATGTAAAGGATTTAGCGTTCAAACGTACTTTTTCTTTAGTTTTCTTCTTGTCGAGTTGTCTGTAAGAGGTCTTTGGTGTTATAAAGCTGTTGATTTTGTTTCTGCTACTTTATGAATATTTTTGTCATACGAAATGTATACAAATCTTATCCAAATCACCTCGATTGATTTTATTACATAAATGAGAATTTAAAGGCTTTTTGAGTTTTAAAAAACGCTTACTGGAGTATTTTCACAACAATGAAATGTTCTAAACAATCAATCAATTCAATACAATCTTCAAAAATAGCATACCATTTCATTAAAGGCCGGCAACGCATCAGTGGACAAATAAAGATAAGAGTTTTTATGGGCGCCTATTATATATCCTCAGTTAGCCTGCCCATTAACCTCCCGTTAAATTACACAATAATTGATTAAGAAAACCTACGTAATCCAACCACAAAGTTAAATAACATTTAATTAACTCTTATCAATTAATTTTGTATCGAACTCTTAAATTTATCGTTCGATCAAACGCTTATTATGTTAGCGGAAATGTGATAGGAAACAAGAAAGTGACCACCGTGAATGATGAGAAAAAAGCCGCCAACGGTGTTAAGACCGGCCACCATGCCAGATGGTAGATATCAAAATCAGGATCTTATATACAAAAAAACTTTACATGGGAAAACGATATAGTGGTAAGAGCCTCGTTGAAATAGATTGCTTAATAATCACAAAGTATGTAGATAGTATATAAGATAGTATTTATTACGGATATATAGATAGTAAATGTTACATTAGCGTAAAGATACAGAAATTTTGATAATTTGAAGCATATATGCATTTGGAAATTGTCGTATTAAGTATAAAATATATTTTTTAATTGTAAACATCGTTATTGGTATTTTACGTTACTGAAGCGAGTGAAATTTGGTGGCGCTCCGGTCAGCGAAAAATAGTATAAGATATTTCTCAATGTGATATTCTGTCAGCTCGGTATCACTCCGGACAAGCCCATCCAAGTGGTGCTTCATAATGATTCTACCACATTGTTAATGTTAACCCAGACACTATCAAGGCCTATAAAAGATTGAATATGAATTTAATTATAAATTCTCTTCTGACCGGAATTCCACTCATGGCATTACAAGGTCTTATGATAAAACTTTACTTTTAACTATTGATTTATTCTATTTAAATGTGACTGAAGGTGTATTTAATGTTACATTAGAAAAATACTCTCAGTAAATAAACATATTCTTGAATCAATATTTAAAAGTACTATTTCGTTCTAATTATGCAGTGCACGGTGGAAAATTTATTGGAAATTTGCTAATTTATCAACTGCTGTTGATACCTGCAAGCGCATACCACCGCGACCGCTGTGTAATTTATATCACCAATCATAAATTATTTGAACCACATTTACCAATGTAGCCTGGCTAAACGAAAATGAAGCTAACAAAACCTTATTGTGATTGAATTTCGACCCTAATCATTAAATTGTTGGTTTTCACTTCGTCTCAATTCGTTTATTTTAAATAAAGGCGATTTAAGTTTATGACTTTCCAACTGCAGATACCTATTTAAATTTACTTTTGTATTATTATAGTAGCTAGAGGAATAGGATATAGTATACTAGTTTTTGACAATTTATTACTTTATAACGCCATCTGTTGGAATCTTATCGAACTAATAGAATCATGACTGTTAGGAACCAAAAAAATCACAAATATATGTAATAATTAATAATTCTATTATAAATTGAGATCTATATTATTTTTTAAATTAGATGAAACTGCACATAGCGTGCTAAATTTTAATAAAATCGCTTCAGTAGATTAAGTCTTTCAAGGTCAAACAATATAAGTAATGACGAGTAATTTATATATATCAGATTGACGTTCAGGTAACAGAGAAAATAATTCAAATTAAAGCAAACGTAATGATATTACCGTATTAAAAATGCAGGGCTAAATATCAAGAGTAATTTGAACGTTCAATGTCAATTACATTAAACGATGCATGCACCATTCCGTGAAACGTTGCACTTTTAATTGAGTTTTATGTCACTCAAGATAATCCTTTAACGGTATCGGAATATCGAATTTACACCTTAATGCCCTAGCGAGTATGAAGTGAGAGGAATTTTTTGCATTTTTTTTTATTTATAGCGGACAACGAAGCAGTTTGTCTTTTATAAGAGACCACCGCCGTCCATGAGTAGTTTCAGAGTATTCTATGAGCCCGTGGTATCACTTCGGACGAGCCGGCCCAATTAATGCGTCAGTATGATATGCTTCAGCATGGCTCTCCCACGAGTAGGCTGAAACTCTGAAACGTTAAAAAGGTTTCTTGTAATAATCGAGTTTGTAATTTATATAAGTTGATAGAAAAATGGTACAATGGAATTCATGTAATGGCCGTCTTATCTATGAGAAATATATGATTGAATTATGTCTAAAATATGACTATAAAAGTCCGCGTTTTATAACTTATATAGCAAAATAACGCTTTTCAGTTTCTCTAGTGGTAAATAAAAATGTATTTAGTTCCACTGAACCGTATATATAAATTGTTCGGCAAGTAAATTAGCTTTAAATTCATTGTAGAGATCCCCAACTAGTGTGTAAATTGAGCATGACAAGGCACCTTTTTTATCCCACACGTACAACATTGATTACACATTTTAATTACCTATTGATAGTGGTTAAATTAAAACGGAACATAAAAAGCCGTTAACAGAACTAACCCCCAAATGAGGTCATGTTTGTCGGCGAGCTATTTCGCGCGCTCTCGCTACGAAGCATGTAACTTGTAATTATTGTACACTTCTTTCACCGAAGCTTATCGCTACAATTTATCTAGTATATCTGCTTCAGTTGTGCTGTTTGTATGATAATGGGTACTGTACAGCCAACGAGAGAATTGATTACGAATAAGAAATATTTTATAATTATATAGCAGGCAGGTCTTCTCTATAGTAAGAGATAGATATCAGAAAATCCATGCTGGAGGAAATGCTTATGCATTAATTGGGCCAGCTGTTCCGAAGTGATACCACGGGCCCATAGAATACTCAGCGTGATACGTTAATTGTACTTTGTTTCGCAGAGCGAAAGACGATATCGGAGGCCATAGTTAAACCAAGTAATAGTCACATTTTAAATGTTTATTCATATAGAAATTTCTATCATCATTGTCATAATTTCAGCCGTAGGACGTCCACTGCTGGACATAGGCCCCCCTCGCTTTGTATCTCTATGCATACCTGTCGGAGGCGACCTGCATCCAGTGTATTTCGACGACCTTTATAAGGTCGTCTGTCCACCTTGTGCCTGTCCTACTCTATAAATAAATTTCTATAGTTCCTGAATATTAAGGATGAAATAAATGTAAACAAAATATGTCCTTTTGTCGATAGATTATAAGAAGTCGAAGAATATACGATGCTATTAACTCTTTTGTTATTGATTGTACCTTATAATTGCTGCCTTCTAAGTGGACACCTATGAAACGTTGACTACAGTTGTGGACACAGCCTATTATTAATACGGCACTTATGTCTGAATTGCGCTTTACACATTTACTATAATTTATTTTTAATAGCTCTATTAAAATCTATATGATAAAATCAGTTCTCGTCACTGTTTTAAGATTTTAGAATATTGGATGAAATGTCAAAAAAAATTAAATATCAATACTATATGAAATTACATAAAATTATTACAAAATAAAATATATTGGTGAAAATGAACAACTTGCTTTACAGCGGATTTATAAAATTAACAAAAAGATTGTATATTGTTCCTATCAGTTCTGAGCGTGATTTAGTATACTAGAAAATATAAATTTTAGCAATGTTACCTTTCTAACTTTATTTTTTTTATAGTATAGCGGACAACGGAGCAGGTGGTTCTCCTATATGATAAGAGAACACCGCGCACCGTGGACAACCACGCCATAATCCGCGCATTGGTTGTATTACGGATTTTTACGCCACTTAAGTGACATTTTAAAGTGCCACCGATATCCTCACTTACTCAGCGAAACACAGTAAAGGCACCGTTTCATATACAACTATTATTGCACGCTGTGTATTCTGTTAGCTCGTGGTATCACTTGGGAGGAGCCGGCCCAATTAGAGCGCCCGCATATGCCTCAACATGGTTCTCCCACGGCTGACAGAGTTAAAACACTCGCCCGTCCACTATTATTTAATTAATTATAAATGTCTGAAACGGGATTCAAACCCGATACCTCTTGCTTCATGGTAGACCTATTAATCCACTTAGCTACGAGATTCTCAAAAATAATTATCTTAATATTTTTAAGCTCTAATAATATTGACAAATTAAGCACAATATTCGAGAACAATCTGTTACTTAAGTTTTAAAGATTTTTCAATATAAAAGGACGTTATTCTTACTACTACTGACACTGTGAATTTATAATTTCGTAAAGCAAACCAATAATAGCGAAAAAAATATATTTTTAAATATATCTATATTTATATAAATTGAGAAATATCGACAATTGAACTTTCTAACGCCACTCATTACGCCGTTGCCATAATATAAAAATGCGTTTATAATTTGGCAATTTCACATAGCCCAGTGGTCAAATTAAGTAGCAATTACGTTGGCTTTCTATTGCAAATGTCATGTAACAAGTAAGAATCACGACGTACTCTCACTTCTCGCCATTATGTTATTCTAAGATTGCCAGCGTTGCTCTATAATTTGTCAAATAGCAATGAGATGCATTAGTGAGCATTTCCTACGTAATGTGGTGCCGTGGTCCGCGAAGCTATAATTTAGCGGCCCGGTCGCAAAGACGGGTTGCCTTCTGCAATATTAATGTTTCGTATTATAAAAAGTTCATTTCATTTCAATTTTATCTCGCTTTCATAAATATATGGTGCGTTGATTCACTTTTTGTATTGTCCTTAAGGATTTTGCTCCATTTCAATTACAAATGGGAAAATCGAAAATAAATGATATAGTCATTGGAGTGATTGGAGTCGCTGTTGTGATGTGGGCTTATATAATCATCGCCTGTATAATCAACGTGAAGACATGCAATTTTTGTTTAAAAAATACGTGTTTCTTGTTACGAGCTAGCAATAAGACTGCTATTCACTTATCCACTTACTTATAATATATTCTTAGTGTCATATCTCATTTTTAAAACTGCAGTGATAATACGGCATTTTTAAGACTAAAAGTTGTTTATGGGCGGCGATGATCTCTTACTATAAAGAAGACTCGCCTGCCCCGATGTCTGCTATACAATAAAAAATACATATCTTTGAATAATTAATATAAATATTGTCCCCAATTTTTGGATAATGAAATTAAATCCTAAAGAAAACAAGGAAAAGTGACCAGTTCAGTGTTTGACGGTCATCAACGAGAGGCGATAAAGCAAAAACCCTGCTAACATTGTATATACAGCCTTCGATCATGGCATAAAGATCATAAATGTTTCATGTCCTAATAAAATACAATTTGTGAGGCGATTCTGATCTTAAAACTACAAGAAATGTTTATGGTAGTCGTAAATTGCGCAAAGTCGATAGTTTATGGTGAACTTCGATATGGTTTTATCTGCTCTGTTATTTGATAAGGATTAACTTGAATTTTGTATACAATCCGTGTGCCTACAATCTTGCCGTGAATTTATTACTCCGGTGCTTTATGGATCGTACTTAACAAATGTCTGAATCAATCCAAGTCGATTCAGTGACGTGTGACCAATATATGACTTTACTAGCATAAACTTATGAGAAATCGATCTCTTTCAGGCTATATTCCACTAAAAAGATTTATATCTTTTTAGTATAACTATGCTATTTTTAAACAGGATTTTTATTCAATTATAAAACTAACGAAAGTAGTTTATTATAATAAAGTTAATTTTGATTATGTTGCCGGCTTTTTTCTGTGCTAATGATGATTCGTCTCAATTTTTAGTAAATGTTTCAAAATTGCTTTCCTAAAGAGAAAGACAGCGTTAAGACACTCGCTTGGTTACTGTTAAGTTCGTCCAAAGATTGTATATTTCAAAAATATAAATAATATTTTGAATGAGTTTTTGAATATTTGAAAAACGACTTTAAACTTAATTCTCTAACACTAACGTATAAATCGTGCTAAATTCACGCGAGCTTAGAACGACTCAATAACCGTAAAACAAACATTAAGAAGTGTAATCAAAATATAATTATATTTATTTGTGACGATGGCTGTGGATTTGGTTCCGGCACTAATGGCAACACGGCAGGTGGCACGGATGGCCGGCGGAAAACAAAACAAACGGATATTTAGCCGTAATTTTTACTGGTTCCGTATACAAAATGTCTGATAAATTTGGTTGTCACTGATATTTTTTTGTTTGTATAGCGGATAAGGGAGTAGGCGGGTCTTCTATATACTAAGGGAACGCCGCGCATGAACAACCGCGCAACAGTCCGCGAATTGGTTGTGTTACCGGCTTTTAAGCCACTTAAGCGGCATTTTAAGGGCCTCCGGTATCCTCACTCACTCAGCGAAACATAGTAGAATCACCGCTTTTAATATAACTACCATTTCGTTGAATATTCTGTGAGGTTGTGGTCATCACCGTCATCAGTGGTTATCGGTGGGACCATGATTAAAATTTATGTAAAATGATATACATATATATCAGAGACCTTTAAAACGTTTCATTGATAAGAAATTAATAAAATAGTTTTTGGTATGTTTTTTTTTTAAATATATTGAAGTATCTTAAAGACATTTATAATTACAAAAGTGACGTTCATTTATTTTTTTACAAATTATCCTTTACAATAATTTTTACAGACGTTACTTTTTTTAAGATACCTAAGCAATCAAAGTAATATGACTAAATGATTAAATAAAAATAGTGTTTTATTTATTTCTTAATTATCAATATTGTGACTAAGGAACGCCATTTAGGGCGTTCACGCACCGTCGACAAACCAATTTGACATCGACTCTACCCGTTGATAACAACTGCAGGACAATTCTTATTCATTTTTCTTGCAACTTAATTGAGGAGAAATTGTGAGGGAGTCCTATATCTTCTGCACCCTAGCGTTAAAAAAAAATGAGTGATTTATGTTTTATGAAGTAAATCATGTGCTACTTTAATTCTGCGCCATAAATATTCTAAAAAAGCATCAAAATGTCTAGTGATACATGCCACAAATCTAAACGTCAAAGATCCTTCAAAAGTAATAGATTTTAAATTCTAGTTTTCGATGTCTCATAATGTGGTTGATTGGAATGTATTACAATCAAAGGTACTTTTTAAAATGTATTGCTGCACATTTATTTCTTTAAAATCTAAAACTTAGTTGCTTTTGAAACACCATAATCTTATAACAAATTTTAAATTCGTAATTAACTATATTATTTAATTTTAATATTGCTTTAACATTGTTTTGATATTAAATTATTAGTGGACTACATAGTTATAGATAGCAATAAGCGAATCACCAATAATTGAGTGTTGTCAGGGAGAGGAAATTACAAACCTCCTGGAATAGGAGCCATGAGTAAAAGTGAGCTCAAGGTAGGCTCCAAATCTGGTAGAAGAACAACGTAAAGTAAACAAGTTCATATTGCACATATAAAACAAAATATCACGAAAGTTGAGGGACGCCTAAATCATCATGGTTGAAGAAGGTTCAAAGAAAGATAATTTTACCAACGCAATCTTGCTTACAGGTCAGATAATTAAATATTCCACCTTAAAAGATACTAAGTCTTTTATTCATATTTACTTAAACGAGCAGTGAAATCTGCTCAAGGCCGTTAAAGGTTATGGAATTACTAAATAAATGCTTTGTTTATTTTAATCTTTGATAATTTCACTAAGTTTAATTTGCCTAAACAAAATTCTAGCCAATTCCATTAAATTCTGTAAGTAATTCTCAGACAAACTTGTGAATTGTTCATTTGAAGGCTGTTTTAATCTATTGGGATATCATTTGGGCTTTGAAGTCCTCTCCAATTACAATCGTCGCTGATGTGTAAAATAATTTCTCTTATTTCAAATTGGATTGATCACGTTGGCCGAATCACATTAAACGAATGTTGAAATTATTTTTAAATTAACATTGTTCAATAGTTATGGAGTGAGTTATTCCTATTTCTTATATCTCAACTATTTTAATTAAAATATATTTATATCATTTTTAAAAAGTATCGTCACCGACATTCACTTACATTTTTCTAGTTATTTATACCTATTTGACGTTGTAATTCAAAATACAATAAAAATTCATAATACTTTTAAAAAATAACGTAAAATGTTCAAATGTCACATTATAGGTATATTTAACGAGGCAATAAATTAATCCCAGACAAAATAATAGATTGATAGCTGCTAATATTATTATAATTTATAATATAATATATAAAATAACATATAAATAATATTATGGATTATGTATATTTTACCGGTAAAACCAACTGAAATGCATTGACTATATGCTAATGTAATATTCGAGACATCTCAAACATCTGTATGATAATATGGGAGTCAACAAATATTGCTCCCTTGATGGAGGCAAGATCATCAAAGATAGACGAATTGAAACAGCGATGACGTTTTGAATTTTAATCCCCAACCGTATTTCCCCTGAGCCGGAGGCTACGTATGCTATTGACAGCTAAAGACTCCTGTCTCTGTCTTAATGAGTTAAGGTGAGGGAGATGAATGTTACGTAGCCCTTGAATACGTCCCCGAAGTCGTAAGGCCCCTAATAAGCCATCGCCTCACCTTAGGGTGCAATTGTAAATCATAGAGTATGTTAGACGTAGACACGAAAAACAACTATATAATCTACATTATTAAACAGTATATAGCTAATATTATGTGCTTGTTATTACAAGGAAGTAATTTCAATGAGAAAAAAATATAATTAACCGAGTAAATGTCACAAAATATCAATTAAAATAATAATATAATATCGGAGAACCGCTTGTCATACGTGAGCCTCCTGCTCGTTTGCCACCGTATGTACAAAAGAGTTTTTGAATCAACAAATTAAACTCAATACAAATTATTATCCTTGTGCTTCCATATTTCCTTAATACGTTACATTAAAATGTTAATTTCAATGAAGAATGTTTTGGGCATTTTTTAGCTTGGTTTTTTAAAAACATCATTTATTGAATAGTTTTTAATAGATATGTAAAGATTTTTTTTAAATTTGTATTGCTGGCTGGTAAAGCAACGTGTAAAAGTGACGTTATATCTTATAAGGACTTGTTAAAAATGTGAATAGATAAAATATAATAAGAAATTATTAACGAAGTGATTTATAATTTAAATAATAGACTTTAATTGCTAAATATTTTTTCTATTTTTAGGTAGAATATTAGAATCATAATCATCTTCATAGTTTCACCCGTAGGACCCTTGGACCGCCATGAATACCCGTCGGAGGCGACCTGCATCCAGCGTCTTCCGGCAACATTTATAAAGTTGTCTGTCCCTTGTGTGTGGACGTCCCACGCTGCGCTTGCTAGTCCGTAGTTTCCACTCTAACACTTTTCGGCCCCATCGGCCATCCGCTCTGCGTAATATTAATATTAGAATATTATAATTTAATAGAAAAGTTGTGTTTTATATAATTTGTTTATAAATACCATACTAAAACATTCTATTTTTAGAGTATATAGTATAAATTATCAATATATAAATATTATCTTTTTGCTAAAACTTAGATAATTTTAATATTAAAAAAAAATGATCTTATATTAAATATATCCAAGAATAAAAATTCGAGTTACACTTTTGAAATTACTGTTTTATTATTGTGCAGTTTTTTTTATTTTTGTTTAGTTATTACTGTACAGATTATTTAAAATAAAGAATATATTTGGTCTGAAATAATATTTGTACTATATCTGTGTTGCTTAGTCTTGGAAGGTCACGTGATGATTGCGAGGGTGAACATGACGTGTATCCGGGGTCATCAACAAGTTGCAAATTAATATCCATGCAAGGGCATGAGGTGATAAATCGATGGCATCACCAGAAATCCATACATGGTGCATTAAAAACGATTGTATATAGGATTTTGTTATGTGGATAAATTTGAACATTCTTACAATTAGATTTGAACAATATTTTTATAAAATTATCTAAAAATGTATAAGAAATATCCTGGAAGTATCTTCGGCTCGCGCTTCTTTTTACCAAATATACTATATCCCAAACGTGAAATGGTTTTGTATTCTTATTAGAATTAATTCAGTTACTAGGATGATTCCAGTTAGTTTGTATAAAACATGTATATAAAAACGAAAAATGTAATAACTTATAAAGCTTAATTTAAATATTTTACTAATACTATCTTTTAAAACATACAACCGGGTGGGATTAGCAATTTAAATCAAACGACGTACTCTATTTTCCAATCCATTTTAAAATACGTACCTTAAACTAATTTATTCGAACGGAAAGTATCTGTCTTAAGGCCACACACCACTAGTTGTTAAATTATGCAAGTCTTGCTATATAGGAATAAGTAACTACAATATGCAAAACAGAACTAAATATCACCTATGAAGTACACAGTATTGTAAACAAAATACAGGAACATTTATCGCATTGATAATTTTTTTTTTAGAAACCGGTGTGGTTTCGGTTTGGTCATATATTTAGAACGTAGCCTGTTTTGCCAGAGTTAAACAAAACAAAAGTATTTATTTTTTCCATGGAATTGAACTTAGAATATTTATTATAATATTAAAAAAGTACTATAGGATTTAATAAATGATACAGTTTACAAAGATTACTTGGTTTATGATATTTCAAGTGAGTACCACGCAAAAATCCCCTGTAAAGAAGTGAACTGAACGAATCATAAAGAATTTCCTGCAACAATGATATTAGATGTGAATTTATCGACATCGCTTCGGTCGTGTCAAAGCAATTCTGTGATGATATCAAAAAATTATATCTCAAGTTATCGGTCTAGAGAGCGAGCCTGTTTCCATTACACTGTATTTACGAAAGAGTAGAGTGAATATTATATTTATATTAATTTTAAGGTATACGATTATAATCGTTGGCTAAAACTTGAGAATTTCTATTAATTACTACTTTGTTTATAACCGAATGATATTTTATGTGGGACAAGCTATTGATAATAATTTATAAATAATAATTTTATCTCAAAGCTCAGAGTCGCTCAGCTAGATATGGAAAGGGCTATGCTCGGAGTTAGGCTACGTGATCGAATCAGAAATGAGGAGATCCGTAAACGAACTAAAGTTACTGACATAGCCCGCCGAATTAGCAAGCTGAAGTTGCAATGGGCAGGCCACATCGCACGTAGATCGGATGGCCGATGTGGCCGAAAAGTGTTAGAGTAGAGACCACGGACCGACAAACGCAGCGTGGGACGTCCACCCACGGACAAACAATGGATAGACGACGCTGGATGCAGGTCGCTCCGACAGGTATTCATGGAGGTCCAAGGGGGAGGCCTATGTCCAGCAGTGGACATAGGCTATGGATACAGTGGACATAGGTGAAATGATGATGATTATGATGATTACTTTCATATGAACTTGAAACATCAACCCACGTATGATTTTTTTAGTATTATATACTACAATTAATAAAATAGTTATAAATATTATTGATTTATTTTACAACTTCTGGTAACCAACAACTCATTATCTCTATATAAAAATAAATATTATTATGAAAATATATCTTCTATCAGACGCAACACTAAAAATAGTTGATATTTACTTTAACATGAAGTTTTCACATTTCATCAGATGATACCGGATTTATCTGTCAAATAGATGTACTACTAATTTAATACTAGCATGCCAGAAGTAGTATTTCCGTACCAATACGATTTGGGATCCTTCAAGAAAAGAACGTACATATTATAATGTCGTGAGAAAAAATACAGTGTTTGTATTCGTGTTAGTATGGAAACGGAGAAGTAGAGGGATGCAGAATCGTCGGCATATATTCTAACGTTATTTCACGGCTTGTATGTCACGCCTGCACGTTTCATTGTTGTCTACAATAGTGATTGCGTCGTGGGAAATCGACCGTGTGAGGGGATGACGCAAATATATTGGAAAATGTTCGATTTTCTAAAGATTCAGAAGGTGTGTGCAGTAATAAGTATGAGGTTTTATATGGTATTGTGAGTGTTGAAGGGGATGCATAGGATTGATCTTCAAGGATGTTTGGATAAACTTCATGTTATAAATATTAAATTGAAAATATACTGCAATTAAAATATTAAGTAAGTCTGCGTTGAATTGATTTTTAAAGATTTATTCTAAAAAATTCGTTGTATTCATACAATACATATAATAGTAAGATTATACTAGTATTGGTAAGCGATAAATATATTGAAGAATACGTGTACCCGTAGAATTGCTCTAGTACTATTACTGCTCAAGTATTATTCACATGCTTGTAATTTCATGAAAATTCAATTGAAATCATACAGTGAAAGCTAAACACACAATACTTAGCACTAAACTAGAGCAAAGACAATTAATTAATGTTTATGGCTCGATTAATTCTTATAATACCGTATTCCCAAATCCAATTAATCCTTTGATTGACATATTAGCACATCAGTGGTAGATGAGATTAATCGCGATCCAATATCCAGGCTGAGTAGGATAATATCTGATGATTTTGTGATAATAATCCTATCAATTCGAATCATTATAGTAACCTACATATTTGTACACAGAAATGGCCAAAAATTGGTCAATTTATGGATTTCATCTGAAGACAAGGAGTTTTTACGGCGCGGTATTTGTCTCTTGCCTGAAAGATGGCAGACACTAGTAGAAATTTATGGGAAATATTTTGAATGAGGTATGTTTTATACTCAAATTAAATAAATATATTTTTTTATATTAAAATATGCAACGGATTAATTTCAAATCCAAATATAAGATATTCAAACAAAATGGTATATTGCAAACTTATTTAACACGAATAATATTGAAGAAATATTGTAAACTTTCAATCGATATGAAATAAAAAGTATATCTTAGCATTTTATTAAGAAAACTACCAATTTTGATTTTGTGTGTATTTTCAATGGCGTATTTTTAAAGCAATCAGAATTTTTTACTCTTCCTATTGCAACTAGCATGTTATATTTTATATAATTTTCAAAAGACTGTATTTTCAAGGAAACTTGTACAATTAAAAGAAAGTGACACGATTAAGTGAAATAATACCTTTTTTAAACTGACATAATAAGGGTAATAAAATAGTTATGACATATTGGCACTATTAATATAGTACTATTATGTAACGCGTAATAAACTTCAACGTTTTATGTCGAATGTCGTATAAAACTCATCCCTAATGTTAATAACAAAAACCTTATCCCTACATACCGATATAGTAAGTTTCCTTTAATAAAAGTTTATTTGGTTCGAGATCTCGTCTAGGCACGGATAGTTAAAGAGGCTTATTGTAAAGCCTCCAATTCGATACTGACTCGAATAATATTGCAGACCCCGAACTTTTCCGTTGAAGAAAATTTGATTGCGGTATCTGTTTGCTGATAACTTTTTTATTACTTCGATACGGATTATATACTTTAGTGCTTTTTTCCAGGATTGAGTTTATTTGAAAGACTCATTCGGGATTTGGCGTTTGAATGGACCTGAGTACATAAAGATGTCAAACACTACAGCTATTGGTAATTTATAGAATCCATTATAATGGAAGATATTTTTTAAAGACAAAAACACCAAAGACAAGCAGAGACGCGGCAAAAAGTCTTTTCTCACCATAGTTTCATATAAATGAATACCTTGACTATGTTTTTAGTAATTTATTTTGCCACATTATACTTAAATTAATAAAAAAATCGCTGAAGCACTTATTGGGCTGGCTCGTCCGAAGTTACACCACGTGCTCAGAGAATACCAGCGTGAAAAGCTTTTCGAAGAAACAACGATCCAACAATAACGTTTCTTTTGGAAGCTGCCTTAACGATGAGAGATAAATATCTCTTATTAAGTTTTATAGAAAGAGATTCAGTTGTATTGAAAAGTTGTAAAATATCTATAACTTTCATAATATATTATAGCAAAACAATATTAGTTGGTTCAGCTAATTGCTTATACACCAGTATATGGGTCTACCACGAATATCATATTGGGGAATATATATCAAATCTATCGAAAATCATAGCTGCCTCTTGAACTGTCTATTAAAAAAATTATAAAATTAATCCTTTTTTTAAAATAAAATCACAATTTTTCTATACATTTACAAAACTCTCATTTATATTGTAAATTAATTTCTGACGCACTAACAGTTCGTAAACAATCAAACAATGCAGCTGACGGCTCCCATAGAACTTAACGTTATATTTCTGTTTATTTTGCATCGCTCACTGTACTGTAAATTATTATAATTTTCGTATATTCGGACCGAGTTTG
Source organism: Delias oraia (assembly GCA_018230265.1). Taxonomy (NCBI): domain Eukaryota; kingdom Metazoa; phylum Arthropoda; class Insecta; order Lepidoptera; family Pieridae; genus Delias; species Delias oraia. The sequence continues at coordinate 3,171 of DWCF01001560.1, read as the reverse complement.
TATAATAAATGTATATTTTAACTTATCGTGTTTTCGTTACGGCGTGCAAATTTGACGGAAATGTTAGCACATGTATTATGAATAGTCAAGTGGATACCTCGTGGATTTAGAAATAAGTTGATGCCCATAAAATATAAACTCATAAAGCGTTTTATTAATTACAGATATGAAGTCAGTGTTGTAAAGGTATTAAAAAGATTCTCGGTAACCTAAGAATGACTATTTTCATGCAAATTGAATATCACAGACAAGACTTATATATTACTTTTGATGTTTTTGTCCTTTATTTTTACAAAATTGAAGCTTATTATAAAAATAACATTCTGTATAGTAAACATAAGACGAAGACTGATTTTTATTAGAATTGAAAGAACTTAGGGTATCATGTTGAATGAAAGTAAAAAACTCCTACAGACTTTCTATTATTGTCTTCTGATGGTAAGAGATCACTACTGAAAATGCGCCGCAATCCAGGCTTCGGTAATGTCAGCGGGTTATTACGCTGCTTAAACTAGCGATCGTTAAATATTTAAACAAAATTGTGTTGATCTTAACGAGAAACTTTTATTTTATTTATTTTTTACGTTTCATTACAATACACTTTTATTACATTACAGAAATTAGAAAAGAAATGTCAAGTCAAACCGCTATAAATACAGAACACATAACTCAACACAGAACAAAAAATCCAACACAACTTATTAAAGTTTATAAACGATATTTATATATTTAATAAGGATATGTTATATATTATAAGCTATAATACTTATTAAAATGTATATAACCTCTTATATGAAACTAAATTCTAATGACTACAGTTCTATTATACTATTATAACTGTAATTACAACAGATTATGGGAACTATTGTACATTCAATTCCAGAGTTTGACCAGAATACCCATTAATGAACCCGAAAATTGACAAACATGAGAGCAATCAGTGAATATAATGGCCGAAATTGTACATGACTAGAATTTATAAAATTTAGTCCAAAACACAACAAAGACTGCCTTTCCATACATATATCTGTAGGTACTGATACTATATTGAGAAGAGATTAATTGGTTTGTTTGAATTAAATAGACTGAGAAACGACTTGATGGATTTAAAAAATTACTTCATTGTTGAGAAGCTAAACTAAATCCAGAGAACAAATGATATTGTTTAAGTCTTCTAGTAACTTTTTTAAAACTCAATAACATAAACCAAAACGTAAAAAAATACATAGTCAGAAAAGTTTACTTAGTGTGTGTGTCTTAAAACTTATGATTTCTTTAAAAATCCGTGGAAATCCGGGGCGAACTTCTATAAAAAATATATGTAGTTTATATAAAGTCCCAGTGCTATAGACTTTTACCTAAGGCACCACCAAACTTAACTAGTCTCATCATAATCATAAGAAACGGTACTTGTAGTGTCGTTCGCCGAGTGAATGCGGATATCGGAGGTCCTTAAAAATTCCTCTTAGGTGGCGTAAAAAGCCGGCAACACAACCAGTGCGCGGACTATGGCATGGTTGTCCTTGGAGGGCGGTGTTCTCTTACCATACAGACCAACCTGCTTCGATGTCCGCTATACAATGAAAAATATATATACATTTTTTAATGTGAACGTAATAATATGATTTATGAAGGTTATTAAAATTCATAAATACCTTTATTTCATAAATTTAAGTATGATAAAAGTATGAAAGTCACAGACAAAAAATAGAGTAGCAGCTGGTCTCTTCTAAACAACAGCTTACTTAACTTCATTGCTGGATGAGACCTTTGCTGAGCGCTAAAGCAAACTTAATTCAATGATGTATTTAGTTCAAAGTTATTATAAGCTTGTTAAACAAGTCAAACTGTTTAGTTTCATTTAAGGTAAAATTTAAATAAACTTATCTAAAAATGTCCAATAAAAGCAACAATTCAATAATTACAAATACAATGAACATTGAATCTCTCGCGTAGCCATTTGAACGACACAACTTGAGCCCAGCGGTATTGACTATCGTTTAACTTAGAAGCTTATAGCGATTTTCTGATTTTTATTCCTTTTTTTATTATTTCATGATCATCATCATCATCAACCTTTCAAGTCCACAGCTGGACATAGGCCTTTCCCAAGGACGCCCAAAGATATTACGATCTTGAGCGATCTGGATCCAGCGGTTGATCGCGATCTTCATGAGATCATCTTTCCATCTGCGTTTTTGTTTTAGTGTTTAAATTATTATTATATATTATTGATTTCCTTTTTTTAGAATAACAATGTATGCCACGACTAGCGTAAGAGCGTCTTCTATGACACACGAATCTGTAATTCATTTCATATTCTACTCATTTGGCTTTAAATTCAACGCAAAGTGTAAGTAATATTGTCAAATGAATAGTGGTGGTATTAATGCAATTTATATAGACTGTGTAATGATGGTAATGATGACGTGATATTACGTCAATATTTATTTGAATAATTGCACTTCTAATAAAAGATAAATTTTCTAATTTTTAAACATCAAAATAAGCTTTATATAGTCAGCTAGTGGCGAAAGCAACGTTCAAGGTTTATTACTTGATAAATTAAAAAGTTTATTTCTTATAAGTGGACAAATAAAATAATATATATTCATTTTTTCATTATAATATAAGCTGCAATACATACTTTGGTTGTATTGCCGGAATTTTACTTTTATTTTGTTTAATTTCTATAGCGAAACGCTACAAGGTATATTTCAGGCTGGTATTCTGGTATCGTATGAGACTATCAACATGATTTTCCCACACAGAATTCAAATCTCTTTCGCTTTTAGCTTGAGCTTTGATGGAATTAGCATCGCTAACCTCGTCGGTAACATGAACCGGAGTACATATGGTCTTTATTTCTTTTCGTTCAGCGGGGGTTGACAATAACATTAAATTTATGTCATACCCTGATATCCAAGTTCAATGTTGATGTTTAAATCAAATAATACAGGCTGTTTTTATTAGTAACAGTATGTATTTTATATTGAAATTTTAATAGAAAAATTAATATTACAAATATTATTATAATAAGCGATTGTAACTTTTAAATTATGTTATTGTAAATTTTTATATCGTAAGATCCGTATCTCCGTGTGGTTACCGGATCAGAATAGTACCACTCCCAGTCTTCCTAATGGGATGTCGTAAGAGGCGACTAAAGGA
>DWCF01001559.1:0-29513 GCA_018230265.1 Delias oraia | reverse complement strand
CTCGTAGAGATATATCTTCCGAACCAATGGTACTTGACTTGACAACGTGGCTGTTACCTTGACCTATTTGAATAAAATTTTTTTAATTGACGTGCACGTAATTTTTTTTATGCATAATTTTTGCAAAACCTACAGATGATTTAAATAAAATGCATGATTGTGGATAATTTTACAAATTGGCGTGTAAATGTTTAAAGATTTATTTGTATTAAAATCAGCAAATACATCAGCTCTGAGACGGCACCCATCTCAAGAGTTGTTGGCGGGTTATTTTGTCTTATCAAGCTACAACACTCGCTTTCCACCCATTGCCTTTATGTCAAGTATCCTTTTATTTTTAAACCTATTTCGGATATAGGGATGTCTGTTGATCTTTTATGTTTATTTTTAACAGATAAAAATATTGTTACTTTTAAATTAGGTATATAACTAATGACAAATTATTTTACCTTATAGATGCACAGAGAGGACAAAATAAATTACCAAATAAACAATGAAACTTTAAATTATTTCATAACTATTTAATATAATTTAATAACATCTCGGAAGACGCTAGATACAAGTCGCCTCCGACAGGTATACATGGAAGTCCATCCAAGGGGTAAGCCTATGTCCAGCAGTGGACGTCTTACGACTGAAATGATGATGATGAATAACATCCCCTTAGTACACTATATAGAAATATCACACTAAAACTCACATAAATGAAATCCTTAAGATTTATAGACAAAACAGCATCAAAGCAAAACTCTACAACTTGAAAGTTATACAAAAATCCTCGCGAATGTACATTTACACTATAAATAAAATAGTGAAACTACATTTCGTATTTCATTTTTCTGCATACAAATCGCAACATTCAACGCGCAGTAGCTCCACAAAGGAATATCTGAACTGACATCTACAAACGAGCCCGAAAGACGCAGACGCAATAAGTAAAATACAGCAAGAAACATTACTAAGCTTAAAAATTGACACGCATTGCGATCGCGCGCTCGCCCGGAAACGCTATCTGGGCGAGCGACGAAACGGCGCGAACAAACAATACTCAGAATGACGAAAAGGAACACTAAGGAGACTCAAATCCAACAAACGTAAAAGAGATTACCTACGCTCCAACTGCTCTCAACTTGTATAAACAAAAAAAGCTCAATTTGTCTGCTTTAATACAAGGCGAAATTGCCAAAGCAAAGACGGTCTGAGAATATTAAAAACGTTTTTAAAAAGACAACAAAGACCGTTATTTGAATTTTTATTGTGACAAGCGACGGTGTGAGCCCGGAAGCAGTAGTCGAATTTGCACTGTCTACTCTTCACAAATAAGCTATTTCCTTCGAAATTTATATAAATTTCACTGAATGTATTCAGAAACCGTATTTTCCACCTGTGGCATTACCAATTTTACTCGTATGTAAACTGTTTTAGAACTGTGTAAACTGCATCACTATTGGGATATTATGACACTTAAGATAAAAATTTCATTATTAATAATTATTATTTACTATTGCTTTCGAAATATTATTCTATTTAAACTGCGTGACAATATATTAATTACTATATGAGATAGAAATAGCACAACTAATACGAAATAAATATATAAATTTCTTGAAAAGTCTGAATGTTGTGACTTACATTCATTTCAAATTCTATAGTTTACATTCATCGAACCAATGATAGTACCTACTTAATAATTAATAACTACTTATACAAAAGTCTTATAATTATTTAATAATCTAAAACAAAGCTTGAAATATTTCTAATCTGATACAAGTATCATGTGTTACCGAATATAACATAATTGTAAACCATGCACCAAAAGAACTCTATAAATATAACTCTAAGTAACTCAAAAGAAAAACAAAACCGTAATTGCAGGATTATATTACAATTCTTAACATTATGAACGTTTCGCGATACAGGCACGTTTATTTTTGTATTAACTTCCCTTTCGCTGATTACACACAAATTGATATAAATTGAATTTTAGAGCTAACCGCCACCCGCTACGGCCCTATGGGCCCCGTAGCGACTACAAGATGTTCCAGAAAACTGAAGAAGGGTTATTTGTTATGCATAGGGTTGTCACATCTATGCTATAACTTAATCTAATTTAAATATCTATTAATCATGAATATAGGATTATTATTTAAAGGATAATCTTTTATATTCAAAGAATTAAATGGTAAATTTTTATTAATTATCTCATAAAAATCTCTTTCTAAGTTATGTAGATTCATTTTTATATTTATCATCTATTATTTCATAATCTCTTAATCTTTAGAAAAAGCGTACCTATCTCTAAAATCGGAAATACATTTGCGGTCCAGCAGGGGCATGGACTGTCTTGGGTTAGAACCGATTAACCTAGATGAACGTCCTTGTTTGCCCCATCGGATTGTTTGATTGAAATGACTCTTTAATCTCTAAGAAATTTTAATTTATAACATCTTATTACTTAAACGTTTTACAAGACACCCCTATCTAGGAAATAGGAGTGATGATTTCTTGGCTTTAAGCGACCGTTTCATAACAACCAACTTCAACCTACCCTTGTCACTCCGAGTTAAATTTGTTTATACTAAACACACCAAATTTTACTTACCGCAACTTTTATCTTGGATTTAATTGTAGTAATTTTAATTTTAATTTAAAAAAATATTAAATAAAGTTATTGGTTTCGTTTGTTTCACTTATCATGAATCTATCTTGGCTTTCGTAGCGCGTACGTAGAACCTCTACGAGATTAAAATACTAGGTAGTAAAATACTCTCTTATAATACAGATTAAAAATATGTATTTGTGCGTACGTTTTTGTACTTATAATACTGATTAATAAGGATATTGAAGGATATTTGTACAAAGACAGTGTTTTACTTGAAGGTTTTTAATTAAAATAATTAAAGGGATGAGATTGCTGTTTACTTATTAATTAGAAAAACCAAATTGAATTTTAAGAATTAATAGTTATGAAATATAGCATAGTGTTTGAGTTGAAATATCTACTCAATTTATTGATAAATATCATAATTTAACCTTAAATAACACCTTGGTAACATTACATAAAACAAATATAATCTTCAAAAGTTTTATTACAGGTACAACCGTAAGCCTATAAGAGTGTGAGCATCAAAAGACACTAAACGAAACACGTGAACTAATTTGAGCAGCTTACAGGAAAGTTAAAGTCTATCCGGTGTAAATTACTGAGTATAGTTTCAGCGTCGTCAGACCGCGATTCTATTGCATTACTGCGGGAAGCCAGCCTTTATTGCTCAATTTGACTTTATTTAACGCAATTCACAGGCGGTGGGGGCCACCCCACGCCTGACGGCGAACAGATGAGGTCCCACTCCAATCCACTTAGCACGCGGCAAACCGGCAAGTAGGTGATCGCAATCTACCACTAAAACTAGAAATGCTTTGAGCATTCCCTGTGTGACACCGTAATGGTGGTTACTTCTGAACTCATTCTCTTTATAGACAACCACACTAGCTTACTTCCTAGATGTAATTTCATTCATCCGGTGTGACAATTACATTCACATTACAGTCACATTAAGAATTTTAATAGATCTTCCGGTAATTCTTACTTATCCTTCATCGGGTACTTATAATTCATCAAAGGAAGAAAAGAATACAAATGATTGAAATAAATACTTTGCTCTTGCTTTAATAAGCACTAACCCGCTCATTAATATTTTGAGATTAATACAAGTAAGGCTTCCGCCAGAGATCACCTCTACAAGCCAAGTTTGGGATTACACGCACCTGCATGAGAACTTAAGAAGTTCCACAGAGTAAATTTAATTAGAACCGTCGTGTTTATACGCTCCACGCGTTTATTTTGGAGCTAACAAGTTACACTATTATATTACGAGTATTTAATATGACTACGTCATAGTAGAAACTTTATAAAATGACTTTGTTTATATATAATTGTTTTATATAAAAAGTGACTACTGAGATACTAATTTTGTATTTGCAACTGAATTAGCAATACATATTTTATATATTTTTTGTATTATTAATTACCAATACTCGTTTTCTTGTATATTTCTTTAGGCATTACATTTTTTATGACATGAAACTGATTGATCTTGGCACCAATAGTAATTTAATTTCAATATAATATCGTTTTATATATTTTACAAAATATCAAAGTTCTCAATTGTTTTATTAATACTTAGTTCAAGATATTGTGGACTCAATAAGTTTTCCAGAATGTTAAACAATTTCCCTGTGTCGATACATACAGGTACATACCGTGAAGATGTATTTAAAAATCAGATCTTGGTCGTTATGTATAAGTAAGATCACCCTCATCTGTTTATAGCGAATTTCTTTTTCGCCGGCGCGAGGCGAGACAGCGAAGTTGAAGGGGCTAAAATTAAAATCATATCTTGGCAGTCGAGTCACGCGAAACATTAACTTTGCCTCACCAATAAACCGCACCCTTAAGTCTCATTCCGAATTAAAATTTGCCGGCTCATCTCAACACTGATGGATTACGAATTTCGCTATTTTCAGTTTAATTTCATCAGACCTCGCCCGCTCCAAATTACTTCTTGTCATTTTTCGTCAAATAAAACTCAATTAAATGACAACGAATGTTGACATTGATATTCATTTGACTGTTAGCCTGTTAATGTTTTGATTCGTATTTCATTATGTTTTGGGAGAACTCTGTAATATTACAATTTTATATTACTTCATTTAATAGTAGTGGTGGTGTTTTTCCTTATAAGTTTTGCTACTCCTTTATGAGTCTTTGGTTTTATGCAGCTCGAAGGTAGGTTTAATTTTTGACACTTTATTTGTTTAATCTACTTTCTTGTCAAGGTCTTCACGTTTTTCCTGCTTCTCATGTTATTTGTACTTGATTTTTGTCAGTGTCTCATCAATATACACTATGTTTTTTTAATATTATTATATAGAGGACAATGGAGCAGGTGGGTGCCCTATAGGAGGCAGCCCAATTAGTGCATCATCATATTCTTCAGCATGGCTCTCCCACGGGTGCGACAGTATTAGCACGCGTCCGGTCACTGTCAAGCCCTTCCGAGACCGAAGAAATTATAAATTAAATTATAATTGTCCGGGACGGCATTCGAACCCGATACCTCTCGCTTCATTCACTTTTAAAACAATTAAGCTATAAACCTTTAAAAAAATTTGGATAGGTAAAAGTATCTTATGAAGTATGAAGATAATTGTAATACATTGGCATAGATACAAAAAACACCCTTAATAATAAGAAATGCGATGTCATTGATTCGGGATTCTGATAAAAACATTTTATAACTCAAATAGGCGAATAGTTTTGAAAATAAAACAACTCAAAAGCCGTTCTTTAGCCTTATTAGATTCAAGAGTTTTTACTTGAAAAAATCGATTGTTAATATGAAAAAATCTCAGAACAAAAACGCAATTTTCAATTTTATTAGCACTTTAAAGAAGTTTTAAAAATCATTTGTCGTTAAGACCGCCTGCTTTGTATGCACCCAGCGTGCCCTACACTGAGCATATTTTATATTTATCGCTGGCTTGACAGCTTCGTTCAATTGCATTGCATTTAATATGCATTCTGCATGTTAGCACGAGTGGAATGGCTTATAGCTTACCTAATGGAGTTGAACCGATCTTTAAATTACGGGTACGAATTGAAAGCATTTTGTGGAGGCACTAAGTTTTAATCGAGACGTACTGATGCCTCAATAATGTGTTTCGAGAATGTTTTATCCCCTTCACTCAAACTCATTTTACTTGTAGAATGACAGTGACAGGATGCTATAATTGGAACACATTTATTGGAAAGTTTTTTTTAACAATAGTTATATTTAACAATGTATTCACAGATCCGAAAACTCAAAAGCAAATATAAAATAATAATAAAAGCCATACAGCTTGGGGAAGTTCAAAAGAAGAGAATAGCTACCCATTAAACCTAGAAAAAATTTCATATGACGTTAAAGATACGTACCAAAGACGTAAACCACTTTGTTAACATTATATTGTTAAATGTAAGTGATTGTAGTTATTTAGATTTTTAAAAATTATTTTTAATACTAGGCAAAGAAATAAAACATATTATAACACTATATTTAGTTAAATATTAGAACACCGAATTTAAAAATCTCTTAAAAGTAGTAAAAAATAAACTAACTTTCATAATAGGTCCTTTCTAGTGACTTTGTCTTTAATTGCAATTATGTAGCACTTAAATAAATAAAAATTATTAAATCACCTTACATAACAATAATAAATCATCTTATATAGTTAACACATTTATCACAAACATCATTTTTATAGATACCAGAGATTTATTGCAGAGCGCACATTCCATTTTAGACATTCTTCCTATTTTTTATGGACAGTACCCACAATGTCTTTTCTTTTTTACTACAGGCTCTATTTCTCTCTCTTTATCTGTTATATTTTCAGGTAGCATTTCTTTAATATTTTGGCGCATGTATCTTTTCAAGGTCGGAGTTTCTATTGTTCCATTTGAACTGAAGTAAGCTGTGCTTAATTTCCTAATGAATTCTTTTCTATTCAATAATTTTTCATTTTTTACAAGTTCATTATCACAGTAAATGACATATTTGATCAAAAGTATCCACATCTCCAATCACACTTTTTACATGGAGTTATGTTCACAATCTGAAGGTTATATTATTAATATTTTTCTATCTCTTCATCGCGTAATGATCGTTGACTAGTCATTTTACTTTAATATTTTATCATCATCATCATCAGCCTATTCAAGTCCACTGCTGGACATAGGCCTTCCTCAAAGACGCCCACCCGTTACGATCCTGAGTGATCAGGATTCAGCGGTTGCCCGCGACTTTCGTGAGAACGTCTTTCCATCGCGTGGCGGGATTATATATACCTTAAATATAATAAAATAAGCATCACAACATAAAAATCAAAATAACATTGTATCTTGTAAAAGTAACACATAAGATACGTCTCGTGAACGTTCGCGAAAGCTGTATCTTGTTACTAAATGCAGATACCGCCGCGATACAGCCGCCTCGCGACTACGCTTGAGTTGCCTAAGAGAAACAGTTCGCTGCGCATTCTAGGTAAAAAGAAATAGCAATATTGAACCGCTCTCCTCGACTCGTAGGCGTAGTATCTTTCTATGGTTAAATGCTGGCAACACATCCGCGGCCCTGCAAGGGCTGTCCATGCGGCGTGTCCATGCGGCATGTCCATGGGCAGAAGATTGCTTATAATACGTGAACCACCTGCTAGTTTGCATACGTTGCCATTCAAAAAATACTCGTTTAATATAATAAAACTCAATTTCGGAGTTTTTAGTTATAAGAATTTCGCTAATACAAATTAATGTAATAATTTCTCTCATAACTTTCTTATGAAATTGTTCGCGATACGAGTATCCTCACGAAAGATGAAATCAATCTGGTCATAATGAGATGAGCAAACAATGACCCTCATAATATCGATAGTCGTGTTGGCACAAGAAATTTGCCGGAGCAATATCGGCCCCACCGAGGGAATCGCCAATTTTAGGGGAAATCGACAGAGATAATTATGTTTGAAGTTAGTTATTCGGGGAATATGCTATTATCTTCATATTATTTAAGTGATCAACAAACTCGGAGCTAATATTATTACTCTATTTCCAACCCTTTTCGTAGGTTCGATATTAAAAGGAGTAAAATTTTAAAAATTTGCCATTGAACCAATAGAGGAATTTCTTTTTATGGAAACTGTGGCAAACAATGGAGGCTCATTTAGGATAAGCGGTCCTCCGGCCATTGACATCCCTAGCCTATGCAGAGCCGCGGGTGCGTTGCCGGCCTAAAGTTAATATATTTCGTGTCGCGTTTTTATTAAATTGTAAATAAATAGTCACCGAACAAACACTTAGCGAAAGTTTAATTAAACTGGTACAAACAACAAAGAATTAGGTTAATATAATATCCAGGGAATCATTTAATCACTTATGGGCTTCGCTTCTCGTATATTCACACGACACAGGGTAAGTCGATATGATGGCGTACCAAGTTTAATTTGTTGATAGGTAGACGAGGATTCCCTCGGGTGTTTCTAAGAAAATCAACACTAGTGTAATTAACGAATTCATTTATGGTGGGATTATTTCGGGACAACCCTTTCGCCCTTTGATGTTTGGCGCTCGTGACAGCCGACGGATGAGTTGAGTTTTCAGCTCCGTGAAACATGTCGGCGACTAATTTAAATCGAGTTTAGTCAGATTAATGATCCGTGCGAACTGTCTCGCCGTCAAATCAAACAATTAAGCGATGTTCGACCTAAAAGAATTCTTTGTCAATAAATAATTACTTTAGAAAGAAATTAATATAAACAAAAACACAAAAATTCATACTAAGAAAATACCATCGAAAAATATTGCTTGTACTGTACTGTACATGTACTATATTCGCCGACTTAGTGATAATACCGAAGACTCTTTAAGTTATATCGCTTAAGTAGCGTAAAAAGTCGACAACACAAACAATGCCCGGATTAGGCGGTGTTTAAAGGAACGGTGATCGTTTTCAATTAAGGATGCCCGCTTGGTTCATTCGCCACTTTATATTAAAAAATTAACGTAAAAAATTATTGTTTTTAAATATTCAAAAATGTAAAAGTATGGAGTTCTGAGAGAAGCTCATATTTATGATAGATTGCTACGTCATTATTAATGTTAAATTCATTTATATAAATTTACATTTATGTAACTATAACCCAGAGAATCAACAAAGGCAAAGCCAATGTCAAAATTAAGACAAATGACACGTGTTTGCAATGTCAAATCTGCTAAAGACGGCAGGTGTATATTGTCTATAGTTTTGAGTAGTTTGATTCAGTCTGTACCGTTGGATAATGATCCACATTAATTTCTATACAATTTCTTATAAGTAAAGCTTTTCCAATTTAAAAAGTCACATCAGAAAAGACGAGACCGTTGGAATGAGTGTAATGCTAAGCATGGTGTATTGCACAATAAAAAAACAATTTCGAGTTTACGCCTAAATAAAGACAATAAGTATAACTTACCACATATAATAAAGTAATTTTGATCAATTAAATGAATCTTTAGTCTTCTTAGATTAGATTAAAATAAAATTAATGCTCATTTAAAAGAAAGCTTAGAGAGACAAATGACTAAGGAGGTTGCATATTATGAAATCTGTAAAAGACTGCAGGTGGCTGCGGTCTGGTAGGGTTTGCAAAGTGAACCGGCTAGAGACAGTTAATTAAAATGTTAATTTACCGCGGGACAGCGATGAACCCGCCATTCTAAAGCCAAACTGCGGAAAATAATACACTATATTTATTATAATATAAAATCGGAAGCTTAAAGAGCTATATAAAATACAAGGACGTATGAAACTGGATTGTGCTTTTCTGGGATTCTACTTTGCTTTATGACAAAACTAAAGTTGTCCGTTTACTTTATCTAAATGCAAACGAGCATGAAGCTCACTGCCCATGGACACGTCTTGCCGCTCTTAGCCCTAATAGTTACCGGTTTTTGAGGTGCCCAAGTCATTTTTTACGTCTGAATAATTAAGTCTGTTTTAACGAATTTTGTTTTTTTTATATATGGTATAGTGAATAGCGGACGATGTGGGCCTATATGGTAAAATAATACCACCGCCTCTGAACAACCGCGTCACACTCCGCGCATTGGTTGTGTTGCTGGCTTTTTACTTCGGAAGCGGCACTTTAAAGGCCCTCCGATATCTTCATTCTGTTTCATGCTGAGTATGGTGTGAGCCCGTAGTTTGTAGTTTCTTTGTTCTCGTTTAACACACAATGTAAATTATATATAAAAAAATATAATAATTACTCATATAATATATCATTATTTTTGTCATGTGAATGTAAAGTTAGTAAATTTATATTAAAGTGAGTAAAACACTTAACTGAAATCTAAAGCTGCTATTAGGATCTCAAGCGAATCTAATTTCTCAGATTTCATTAATCTTGTTGCTGTAACAATCTTCCAGTAGTTTTATATGAAATTTCCTATTAGTTCAACCTCTTTACAGAAGCCTTTGTTCAATATCCAGATTGGCAGTTCGATTATCCTTGGATCTTGTAAAAAGGCATATAAAAATTAGTCTGAAATGTCGTAGACTGCTTAAGCGCTCCGTGGGGAGGCGGCGCATCTTGGAAAATTAAAAAGTCTGAAATAGGAGACTGCTTAGCGCCTGAAAAATGATCGGTTATTATTAACATTTGTAGCTTAATTAACAGTTGGATTTGTTAAGCCTAAAACAATAAAATATATAACATTACTTAATTATTATCATTAAATTTTTAATTTACAACGATGTCACTTTGATGTCTGTAGTTCCACAACTGAGCGTTTTAAAATAATTTGCATGCCACTTAGTGGAATCAACTGCCGACAGGGATATGTTCAAACCAATACGATTTATGGACCTTCAAAAAAAGGACGTACCTATTACTAAAATGCTGGAAATGCACCCGCGGCCATAGCCAGAGAACCGCTTAAGTGAGCCTCCTGCTTGTTTGACTCTCTTTTTAAAAAAATATTCATTAATTCATTTTAAAAACAATATTAGTTTTAAAAGAGATGAAGTAAAAGATTTGTTGCCATATTGTTGTATGTAGGTGAGACTTAAAAACGCAAAGAACAAACAATAATTAATAATTTTAAACTAACTACTGCTCACCTTGGGGTGAGCCATGCTGAAGCATATGGTGGCACACCGTTATCTGCTATAGAATAAAATAAAATTAACAAATCATAATTGCTTTATTAATTTTTATAAGAAATGTGGCAAAATATCTTTGAGTACAAGTTTCCAACTACAATCGAACAGTTAAAAACATTCATGAGACATAATAAACATCATTACTCGGCATTCATAAAAGCAATGCCCCGTTCACACGGCCACACAATTTAGATTTATGAAACGGAGCGAGGGTTTGTCCCCAACGAATGTTTACGTCCTCTTTATTATTTTTAAGTCTCTCCAAGTGTTCCCTTGTTTGAAACTTCCACTTTTCTCCATTTATGATGAAAGTTAATTTCTTTCAGTGTATTTTGAAATTAATTTCGCTTTTGCCCACCGCCGTAGGACGAATTGTACAACTGAACTTTGTAACATTATATACGGCTTTATTCGTTTTATATTAGCTAATTTTTTATGGACTGTCTTTGACATTTTCTGTCTATACAAGTAAATACTAAAATTATATTACTTTTATCAAAAGTTCTAAATAAAGTCAATAATTTATATAACACTATCCGTACGCCAGTTAAGATATTTTAGGCAGTACTTATTTATTTATAATATAATAAATGATAAAACCCACTTCTAAGTGTATATTAATATAAAGTCGTGTTGCGACGGAAATCCTTTCTCCAAATTCCGCTAAAATTACAAAATATATTAAATTTATTAGGTATATTTGTTTTTTGTATAAAATTTATTGGCCATAGCGTTACGATATTTTTTAAAGTAATAAAATAAACTATTTGCATGCGCCGCACCTTTTGTATTGACTATATATTTCATTTTATTACAAAGGAGGTTTGATTTATATTAAACCATTTTAAAACACATTATTCTGTTTTTACTAGGACAGTTTTATTAATTTTATGTATTGTGAACTGTTTGAATAATTATTACATGTTTAATTTTTATTGTTATTTAAACATTTATAAACATTGCTTATTAATAAACTATATTTTTCATCCTGTAAGATCTTAAACTTTTTAATGAAAAGAAATCAAAGTGATCTTAGTTTTGAATTGGATTTTAATTTGTTGATTCTATCTTAGTAGCTTTTTTGAATTGCCTTTTTAAATGAAATATTATTCCTAAAAGATACCACTAATTGTTATCCAACTCATACTTTGTACGTATGTTTCCAAGGCTACAGACGATCGCCAAACATGTTTTATTCAGAAAGGATATGCTGTTAGTGTATAAGAGGGCTTTTCGTTTAATAGATTAAGTTTACTTTAGTTCTCTTAAAGCAACATAATCTTTAAAATTCATGATCTTTACAGGTTGCTCGTTTGACAAGAGGGAGACTTCAAAGCCGGCCTATTTCAAAGAGGAGGAAAGATAAACCGCTCTGGATAAAACCTTTTCGGGAAGCGTTTGATATCCGATTGTTGGAGGAATCGAGCACAAATGGATTATACAGGTGATAAATCTACTTATGCAGTGTAGAAATACCCTTCAGTTGTGAATATTTCTGATATCGATAGATACCATTGCGCTTTTAATTTACTTAGGCTTTTTTTTAACAGACACTTACTCTCTGTATTAGAAGCATTAAGTAGAGTAATGACGTTATATTCATTTATTCTTGTCAAATATGTAAATTTGAAAGATAAATAAAAAAGCTGAAATATTTAACTAAAATTTAAATAAGCTCAAATATTGTTTAGTAAATATTGTTTTATAAGTTTGTAATGTGTATATTTTGTCTTTATAAAAGTATGTTAGCGGGAATATTTATCTAAATTTAACAATCTTAGTCACATTTTAACCACTAAATCCGTCATTTTGAAATATACAAGGAATACAAGGGATTTCGCTACGACCACTGCTATGATGAGCAGATTAGTTAGCATACAAGTAATAAATTAATAACACTAACCACTGCAGTAGTATATCACTGTACTACTGTTGTATACATCACTAAAATTTTATGTTTGTGCTGTATGCGACTGAGTGATTATTAAATGAATCAGTAGAACAGATAATCCTATGAAAGATTAAAGTGCGACCTGTACAGAGAACGCGCGCAGCAAACAATGCCTTAAGCCCGCTAAAACACCGTAGACTTACCGTTTAATCTCGACAATCAGCTGTCTGTTTCATTCGCAGTTAAATCCGGACGATGCAGTCTGTATCCGGATGTCCGGGTCGTCGGATTACTCGGATGTGACGATGGGATTGTTCGTGACACGGCACACGGTTCAGCGATTAGCCCCGCTGCCCTCCTTGCGTCATCAAACCCGGTCATGGATGACAATTTATAGATAACTACCATCAAATATTGATTTGTTATATTATATTTAGGATATTATCATGACCAGCGCTATATTGCTTGTTGTCATAATATATTATCGGAATATAAGCAAGTTTTTTAAGACAGGTTATTTATGTAAATAAAATGATCAGAACTTAGCCGTCCATACTTTTTGTGAATTCAGAAACTCCAAAGAAGAAAGAAGAATCAGACTTGAAGGTCACGCGTATTCTTGGGGAATTAACACACATTACGAGATGTTATTGCTTGAGAATACACGTAGCTGACAAGGAGATAATCAGCGTATAGAAGAAGACTGGAGTCATAAAGATTATGCTTTATAATTGTTTTTTCTTAGCACGAACATTAGCATCTCGCAGCACATGAAAATATAGGTGTATAAATTAAAACGTATACACCTATAGTTTTTATTAATAAATTAATATTAACACTGCATACTTCCATTGATGCTAATTCTATTTTCGTATAGATTAAATTATTTATATAGTATAACATTGTTACCAGATATTTGTAAATTATTCTTTGATATATTAATAACCAAGCCCTGGCATTTTATGAAAAATAAAGCTTATGCCTATATGTTTCATGTCGTAGATTGGTGCGTCATAAGTAGAAAGATAAAAAAATAGAAATATCATATATATCAACATTTACTTTTCTGTGTGTCAATGAGAGGTTGAATCACTGTTCTGTATTCAATATTCAAGTCGATAATCAATTAATTATTCTGTAGTAATTTACTTACTGTATGTATTTCAATCAACGAAGAATATAGACAATTCAAAAGGGTTTATAAATATTAAAATTTACGGCTTTTATTTTTAAGATCCTCAAAAGTATAACTTAATCCTACCTCTGGGCAAACAAAGCTTTCTTATTATGTTAACAACAGAACAATTATATAACTGCATATATTTTTTTAAATAGGATTTTTCATAAACTTTACCATTTTGTCATGATACATGCATTAGAAATATAAATAAAGACAATTCAAATGAAAATGAATTTTATTTCCTTCCCTCCAAATACAAATAAATAAAATTGGATCTTAGCAGATTACTAAAAATACATTCATATATGAAAACTTATTTAATATCTTTAACTAAATACTAAACAAAAGTAAGCAACTTTCTATGTACCTATTGCCAACCGCGAAGCGAACAATAAATGAGTAGAATCATGGACAAAAAGACGCTTCCTACGCCTTTGCTAATGCGATCGACAAAGTTTCAACAGTTCAAATCTGCTTTTTATTATACCTGGTTGTAATAGTAACTTTACCAAAGATACTTGATACAAAAGATACCCGAGATACTTGACCAAATCAGTAAAAATATATTCTATTAATGGCACGATAATGGAATAAATTTAGAATAATTGAAAATCAGACTCAGATAAAACTGAACCTCGAATATATTTCAATGGGCATTCAACGATTAATCAAAACAACATATTTGTTAATAATTCTAGACTATCGGTACATGTATTACTTGAGGAGTGATATGTGGACTTTAGACGTCATTCGTTCTAACATTTCTTTAGCATTAATGATTTAGATTGTTCAAATTAATTACAAAATTATCGTTATATACATATATTAGTTCGGTTCGGTATGTTAAATATTAGAATTCGTAATGGGTATTATTTCTGTTACATTTTATACAAACATTTCACTCAAACGCTTCTCAAATGATGGGGATATGAATTACTAGTCGAACCTTGCTGAGCATTAGCAGTATAAATATTGACGCGTTTAATTAGCAACTACTGCTCCTATTCATTCTTTTTTAAATTAAATTTGACACAAGAAATAATTAAATATTAAAATATATTTACATTTGCTGTGTAGGCAGCCTTAACCTACACCTTAACCTTTCCATAAACGTCTTACAACACCATAATCCTAATGAAAAAAAAAACATTTAGCAGTGAATAGCAAAGATATATAAACATGTATGTATTGATAAATTAGTATAATTATTAGTGAAAGTGAGTTTTTTTTGAGATAGCGGACAACGGAGCAGATGGGTCTCCTATATGGTAAGAGATCACCACCGCCGTGGACAACCGCGCTAAAGTCCGCGTATTGGTTGTGTTGCTGGCTTTTACGCCGCTTAAGAGGCATTTTTAAGGGCTTCCGATGTCCTCACTCACTCAGCGAAACACAGTAGAAGTACCGTTTCCATTAAAACCACCATTTCACGCTGAGTATTCTATTTAACTCTCAAGCTTATTAAAGTACGTTTGATACATAATAATTTCACAACTTATCAAAACAATATATCCTGCTCATTATGCTTTTTCATAGAAAGAGATGTTTCTTCAGATAAATCCAATTATTATACTGTATTCTGACTATGAAATCATTTTATTTTGCGTTAATTTTCCCAAACTTTGAAACCCTTTTCTTAATAAATTTTTCACACAGCAATGTTCGCGATCTGATTCAAAATGAAAAACGTTAAAAATCATTCACCACATCTATCACCCACCAAAGGTTTAATTAATATATTTAACACGTAAGTACCCTATTACTCTGCATGACTGAATTTTTGTATCGAGAAGTCGCTAACTAAATACAAAGCATGAACCAGAATAGTGCTAAATTAGATCGTCGACCTCTGGCGAGGCTCTAGGTGCGAGTCTTGTTACTTCCGGTGCAATCGGTACATCGCTAGTTGGTACTTGAAGGTCGCGTCGACGATCCAGAGTCAGGCTCGTAGATTCTACTGCATCAGTAGCACTTGAATGATTAGAATCTGAAGTCTCTTGAGTAGTAACCTTGCTTGCATTACAAGCGTTAAGGATTATTTTCATTTCACTTGGCGTTCTTCTTATTTCCTCTACTTTAATAGCTTTATCCGAAGTGGTAGAGTTATTCACTGGGCTGGTTTGCGGGTCAGGAGATGCCACAGGTCGCTCTTCAGTATCTGCTTGTGTAGTGGTACCCGTGGCTGTCCCTTCTGTTGTCACATTTCCAGTGAAGACAGGTTCTTCAGTATGGGTTGTGTTAGTTTGCATAGTGGAAACAGAGAGAGTGGTTTGTGTGGTCGATTGTACGGTATTCTGTACAGTCTGTGTGGTCGATTGAGTGGTTGGTGGCGTTGCCTGGGTACCAGTTCCCGGTGCATCGTGGTAAGCGGTGCCACTGGCAAGCGTCGCTATACTTGCCAAACCCATCATCCCACCCAACGTACCATGATGAGTCCGGATTAGGAACTGTTGGAGCTGAGCTTGCTGTAGTATGACGGGCAGTTCGTGATGGTGGAAGAAGTACAACATCGAGTGCTGCGAACAACCAAAAGAAACATTAATTAATTCTCTGAAAGAGTTTCTTTAATGGTAGAAATATTAAGCTATTAAAACGGATTTAAACAGAACGGATGCTAAGTATATATTAGTAATATTTTTCAATCACCAAACATCGTGACCGCCAGACTCGTCTGAAATAAGCTCTATGGACAAATAGATGAATCGTGACAGTGGCGAGTGCTCGTTTATTTATTTGTGGGTCAAAGGCCTCCCTGGCGTGGCCTGGCATAAGTTTTAATTAGGAAACTTGTGACCGCGCTACGATAACTTACTTATTTCGAAATATATTTTTTGATCATCGAAATGTATTTTTGTCGCGTTTCGACAGAGACTCGTGGCCGAGTGCTTTTGTCGAGCATCGTGAAGGTAGGTACTGGGTTTGAACCCCAGAATAAAATGTATTCGATCAACAAAACTTTGAACCACTAATAGACAACAATACATTACAATTAGACAAAAACGAAATGTAAAAGGAAGGAAAAGTATGGAGAATTTAGTGAGATAAACCACAGGCAATCACTCAGGTACGACCAAGGATCATCAAACGACTAGAAAAATACTTTATTTTTAAATTCTTTAGAGTTGGTAATTGGTGGGGAGAGTATATTCCAGGACTTGGCCGTAACGCTTACCCTAAACGCAACCATTTCTTTTACCTATATTGACAGTTAAATTGAGACATTTTTGCATAACCTCATCATTCCCCATACACCCTCCATTAAATATCGCACAATCCGTATGGTTAATTAACATGACATCCTAAATCTGTTCGCTGTATCAACATAGCAAATATAAAAAAGGATCAAACATTTAAAAGGTATTTAATGGACAAAAATCGTGCCCTTTATGCGTCCATTAAATCTGCCGCTTTGAGATTTACATCCACCCCTGTTTGATAGCTGTACGAATGAAAGATTTATTTTTAAATCCACCGATTATGATAGATGCTTCCGTTTTCACCAATTTCCTATAGATGAAGGCTTTTTATAATGCACGTTATTAAACAAAAAGATGATTTTTAAAAAGCAAAGATTGTGTTGTCCATGGAATATTTTACAGCAACTAAATAGGTACGGAATATGAACGATAGGTTTTTGTTATAAACGCCAAAGTCGGTGAAAATAAACATTGTCTAGTTGCAAAGTGACTTTTAATTCCTCAATCAATTTAAATTTAAATTTGAATCGTGGGGGAGCCATGCCGAAGCATATGCGGACGCACTAATTAGGTCGGCTCGTCCCAAGTGATTCCACGGGCTCATAGAATACTCAACGTGAAACGGCACTTATACTCTTTTTCGTTGAGTGAGTGAGGGAAGGGCCTTAAAATGCCGCTTAAGTGGCGTAAAAAACCGGCAACACAACCAATGCGCAGAATTTAGCGCGCTTGTCTATGTGCGGCGGTATTCAATTAACATATAGGAGGCCCATCTGCTCCGTTGTGCCTTATACTATACAATTTAAAAAATATTAAAAATGTCTTTGCATTGTTCAAGTGCTACGTCGTGTGAAAAATAGATATATAATTATTTAGATATGTTTAAATATGTAATTTTTTTTAATTATATACGTCGGTGCAGGCCGGTCTCCTCTTTGGCCAGAGACCAATTTTTAATAAATAAAATTTAAGTTACTCCATTGTAGGCTGCGTGAACAACTTTATGGATAACACGACATCCAAGATCAAAAACTTTTGAGTTCATAACATCATGGGGATCATACACGGTAAGCCGCTTAAAGTGTTTGTTTAAAGTTTAACAACAATTTGCGGTATTAAATCTGTAAGATTATCGGTACCGCTACTGCGCGCCCATTATATCCGAATAAGCTGTTGACTTAGGACCATCTCGAAATTAACCGGAATCAATGAAAATATCAAAACTATGTATGCTATATCTAAATTCAATATTATATAATACGTTCATGCTACCCGTGGGAAAGCCATGCTGAAGCATATGTTGACGCATTAATTGGGCCGGCTCGTACGAAGTGATAAGGCGGGCTCACAGAATACGCAGCTTTTTTTTGAGTGACTATCTTGCTGTTTGACCATACGGTCCTGACAGCTTTATCGCGGACTTTTGGGGGCAAGCGTAAGCTCGCCCGAGAGTAGAATACTCAGCGTGAAATGGTACTTGTACTGTGTTTCGCAGAGTGAATGAAGATATTGGAGGCCCTTAAAAGTGCCGCTTAAGCGGCGTATAAATCCAGCATCACAACCAATGCGCGGAGTGTGGCGCGGTTGCCCATGGGCGGCGGTGTTCTCTTACCATATAAGAGACCCACCTGCTCCGTTGTCCGCACTACTATAAAAAATCCTACATTAAACTAATTGAACGTTTTAAGGCTTTTGTGCGGCATACCACCATTCCGCAGAATCAGTTGCATGTAGAGATATTTTAAAACCAATGCGACTTAGGGACCTTCAAAAAATGAGCGTATATACCTCTAAAAGCCCGGATGCTCATCCGAAATCATTCATAGGCTGGGGTGGTCTATGGGCGGAGGACCACTTATACTGGGTGAGCCTCCTGGTCGTTTTTGATCTCAAAATACAACTTCGCGATACATTTCTGGTATAACTTATTTTAGTTACTCAACTTTTTTGTTTTACTTTACATAAATTCGAGCACTTTAAAAAATAAGTATGACCATTCATTATATTTTACATACAAATCACATAAAATTGAAAATAAATCAAAAAAAAGATATAGAACTTAAACCAGTATCTCTTCAAAACGTAATTGATTAGAATCTTTACTTTAGCAGTATAAAAGTTACAAATTGAAATAACTAGAGCACCTTTTTGTACAAGACGTTTTATATCAAGTATTTCAAAAGGAAATTAACATCGCATTTTAAAAACTCAAAACGAACTTAAAATATTCAGGGATTCAATAAAGTCGACTTTAAAATATAGCGAGTGTGAAGTTGAAAGCAAATTTTACGATGCTCGCCGCGTCGCCTGCCGGCAGCGAGACCTCGTGAAATATGATTTTTATTAATAAGTTGACACGCCCGATGATTATAAGATAAGCCCCCACTTTGCATTCCGTACAGCCTTCTTGTTTTTCGACGTCGCCCCGCTGTAATCCGACAGAGCCTACTCAGCCTCTGGGTGCTTCACTTTACTGAATTTACACTCGAATTATTATACCTTCTTTAATCACGAAAATTAATTTCAATTATGAAAAAAAATTTACTTTTAAACACGACAACGCTTAGGCTTTACATTTTTTTAATAGTATAGCAGAAGAAGGAACAGGTCGGTCTCCTGTATGGTAAGACCGCCGCCGATGAAAAACCGCGCCGTAGTCCACTCATAGGTTGTGTTGCCGACTTTTTACGCCGTTTAAGCGGCCTTTTTAAGGGCCTTCGATATCCTCACTCACTCAGCGAAACACATTAGAAGTACCGTTTCAATTACAATTACCATTTCACGCTGAGCATTCTTTGAGGCCGTGGTATCACTTCGTTTATTCGTAAACCATTCTGACGCTCTAATTTGGCTAGCTCGTCCGAAGTGATACCATGGACTCACTGTAAAACAGCGTGAAACAGTATTTGTATTTCACTGAATGAGGATATCGGAGGCTCGTCAAACAACACCGTACAAATGGCGTAAAAAACCGGCAACACAATTGAAGCACACGATGACACGACTGTACATGGGCGATGGTTTATTAGCATAGAAGAAACCCACCTGATCCGCTATCCTATATACAATAAAAAAAGCATATGGATAAACATTAATTATATTTCGATTATAACATTCGGATTGCTCTAAAGCCAAATATTAATTGAGTAACATGTGTGGAAGACAGAAAGAAAATTGAAGTTTATCTAAATGAATTTACAATTGAGATTCTGTAATGGCTGGATTGTATAGATTTTAGATCTTTTGTGTTTGTTATAATCGCTCCTTTCAATTGCTATATATACGTTTATTTCAGAATTCACGTAAACAATCACAAAACATACAGTATTGTAAAATTTGCAATCTTTATATCTATTATTTCAAACACGTTAATAAATTAAAATAAAAATAAAATTATAGCTAATCGATTATCATTATTAATAATTATTTTAAAACGGAGTGATATTTATCTCTACTAAAAACTTTATTTGTTAATGTGTAATAATATATTTTTGGAGTAGGCTTTTGGCGACTGGCAAGCGGATCAAGAAATGTTAACAAAAGATCAATCAAATACCAGGCAAATAGTTTATAAAACCAACCGAATAAAAAAGCTATATTATGATTATTATATGTTTGGCTTTTAAATAACCCGAAATTAATTCAAATGTGATTAAACGAAGGTAAATTAAACACGAGTCAGTTCCATCTGAGGTGGAGAAATTCGTGGATTAGTCGAGGATTTAGCAAAATTCCCTTTAAAATGAATACAATATCTGTCATACGCACGCCCGAGGGAAGGAAACAGGCTGGTTATAGTAGGTTTACGTGGAAATATAGACGTGATTTTAATTTATCTACATTTATTGTAACTGTTGTATCCCTACATTAT
Source organism: Delias oraia (assembly GCA_018230265.1). Lineage (NCBI taxonomy): Eukaryota > Metazoa > Arthropoda > Insecta > Lepidoptera > Pieridae > Delias > Delias oraia. Next base: position 8,632 of record DWCF01001559.1, on the reverse strand, counting down.
TTATTTATTCTATAGAGCCTCGCAGCTGTGAGATCTTGTAAGTTACTGGGAAGAGAACACCGCCGCCGATAGATAACCGCGCCACAGTCACGCATTGGTTGTGTTGCCGGCTTTTTTTTCGCCACCTATGCAGCATCTATAAGGGAATCCGATATCCTCATTCACTCAGCGAAACACAGTAAAGGTACCGTTTCTAGTACAGCTGCTATTTCACGTTCAGTATCCTGTGAGCCCGTGGTATCACTTCGGGCGAGCCGGCCCAATTAAAGCAGCGGCATATGCTTCAACATGGCTCTCCTGCGGGTGCGATAGTATTAAGACACTCGCCCTACCACTGTCAAGCCCTTCCAGAGACCGAATAAATTATCAATTAAAATATACTTTATCATTGTCCGGACCGGGATTCGAACCCGATACCGCTCGCTTGATAGTAGACTTATTAAACCACTTAGCTACGAGGCTCTCAAGAATGAATATGTAATATTTTTTTTAATATTTCTAAATTTGTACCATTTAAATTTCGATATGTATGTACTAAAACGATGTTTACATTCCATATAAATATAAACCTACTATACGATTTAGAACATCCCGTTATTAGACCCGAGGTAGACCGGATATTGACACGTAACTACAAATGAAGTGGACTGTACATCCGATACCAAACGTAAGCATACACTAATCACTTCCTGCCTTATAACGATCTGTTGTTATTGTTCCTAGAATAATATATAATGTCATTTAATTTGATTTTACTGCTTATTAAGTCATGGTATAGTTTATAGTTCGCGGTATCATTCACCGAGATGTATTTTTTCTAACATCTTGTAAAATGATCACCATCATTACATATCCAGTTTTTTTTATTTTAATTTTTTTTATATTCTATAGCGGACAATGGAGCAGGTGGGTCTCATATATGGTAAGAGAACACCGCCACCTTCGAACAACCGCAAAACAATCTGCGCATTGGTTGTGTTGCCGGGTTTTTTACGTCGATAAAGCGGCACTTAAAGGGCCTCCGTTTCACGCTGAGTTGTCTGTGAGCTCGTGATATCGTTTCAAATGAGTTGATCTAATTAGTGCGTCAGCATATGCTTCAGCATGGCTCTACCACGAGTGTGACAGTATTAAGACACTTGCCCGGCTACTGTTAAGCCCTTCCAGAGACCGAATAAATTTTAAACTAAATTATAATTGTCCGGACCGGGTTTCGAACCCGATACATGTCGCTTCATAGTGCACTTTTAATACATTAAGCTCTCAAAATTTAAAAAAGGAAAATCGGTATATAACCATAATCATCTCGTTATATTCAAAAGTGTTCTTACATTTTTAATTATCAAAAACGCTACCATATTTATCGTAATTTCGTCTTAGGACACTTTAATTTCATATATCTTCGGTGCGAACAAAAATAATCTTTTAGATAAGCGTAGAATAGTCTACGATACGTAGCTTCAGGTCTACACCAAGAATTTCATATGCTACGGAGCTACGAAAACTGCATACGCTTAAAAAGACATGCAGGCAGGTAAAGGAGAGATACGAAATAAACTTGTACGTAGGAGCGGTATATAATATTAATATGAGTTGCATCACAGAGCTAATATCGCGTTAAATAAACATTTTATCAACTAGTTGATGCAGCTTGGGCGCCTGAGGGTCGAGGCTGACCGACATCAAAGTGGTCAGAGCAAATATCTCATGTTTGTGTTTCTACGTAATAAAATACTACATAATTAATATTTTAATAATCGCAGCCGTAAGTTAGTGGTTTTGATACTATGTGCATGTTCTGAGATTGGTATCCGTGAAAACAAATACATTTCGGTTTGGTATTGAATATAAATAAATATAGACAAAAAATTCTAAAGCTAGGGTGCTTATATATAAACTACAAAAAAATCTACCTGTATGAACAGCCAGGAAGTCACCAGTGCCAAGCTGCTGTACTGCCCGTTGAAGCGATAGTGGTATGCGTAAAACGAGAAGTGGTATAAGTAGAAGAATCTGTGGAAGAAGAAAAGTTCTTTATTATACTTATATGTATCAAACAAGGTATGTTATTATACAGGTCGCCGAACGACGTCGGATGCACGCCACCTCCGACAGGTTATGCATGGAGGTGCGACGCCCTATGTCCAGCACTGGACGTCCTACGGCTGAAATGATGATGATGTTAAAAATAGCATTGTCTTTTTATAATTCTACCCATATTTAACATAAATCTATAGAAACTTGTAAGCAAACATAAAAAAAATCTGCTATATTTTAGCAAAAATAAGCAATGTCAACAATTTTTAACGTCGTATAGTTTGATTAGTAACTGTATGTGGAATAATAACCGCTCATTCAGAACATTATTAAGGTAATAATTGTAAATTAATTAAATAGATTTTTCTATACTTTTATTATTACAATGTCTCGAGAGAAACCGTAGAGCGTAAAGCTACAAACAAATAAGAATAAGATTAACTTAAAAAACATGGAGTTGTATGTTCTGACATTATATATATTATTTATGATATAGGCGAGAACGTATTGCGCCAAAACTCTCTGAATTCGAACCAGATGAGAAAACACTTCACCAAAAGAATGCGATACGTCAAAAAAAGCTCAGAAATTGCTCCGCCGCGCCGCAACGGTCCACTGTTTCAATTTTTTATTACAATTACGCGACATTGTTACAAAAACAATCATAGTTTATCCTAACAGAACAAGATATTACGTTTATTGTTCACAAACAAATAATGCCAAAGTTTAACGAGCACACAATGTTTCAATATTGCAAGTCAACAATATTGTGTCCTGGTTATAAAATTCAATATTATAATGTATGTGGAGGTCTTGTAACATGACAGGGCTCGTATCGTGGGCGAACTGAAACTTCACCCACTAACAAGACAATATTCTACCTACTACACACTAGAACATAATATAATTCCAACGTTCCAATTTACGTAATTATTTTAATAATTACGTATTATTTTTTATTATTTTTTATTTGATATTTATTTTAATAATTAAAATTAATTTACGTCAACCCTAAATTGTTTACGATACAATATTAAAAAAAAACTGTTTGTATAATATGTATTACAATAGCTATTTAATATATAAGACGTAATTTGTTACTATTAATTTTAATATTATTGTATGTTTGTGATGTATATTTCGTCCCGTTATTGTCTTTACTCAAGGAGAAAACTTTATTAAATAATGAAAATCGTTTTAAAAATCGCATTACTCTTACAACGCCCCACAAGCACAACATTTAAAAAATGAAATATTTATTTCCAAAATTCAATACGTACATTTGCAACTACTAGTAGTTTTAAATTTTAGCGTTAGATTTCCGTTATCTAAATATAATTAAATTTGTACGTGAAAAGTAGACGTTATTTTAAACGAATCTTTTCTATTTTTCTTGAGTTTTTTTACAAACGAGCAGCAGTATCATCGCGCTTTCCGCCCCATGGACACCCCTAGCATCTACTGTGCCGCGGTTGAGTTGCCGACCTTTTAGGGATAGTTACACTCTTTATTAAATAAATCAATTTATAATATCCGTGATATTCATAAAAATCTAACTCAACGCAACAAAACTGGTTATAATTTAATAAGATCTGTTACAAATCCGTACATACAAGAACTTGTGCCATAGAAACTATGTAGCAGGTATATAACGTCAATACAATTTACAGTACTAAATCTTCACAGGCTCCAACGGCAAACGCGCCTTCCCGCTATAAATTCACAGAGATTCTTTAGCCAATCGTGTCGTATAATATTTCTCGCATCCTACTATTACGTTCGTTATCTCCTTATTTCGGTGGATAAATTCCCAATGTACGGTGCGCGGGCCGCGGAAAAGGGGAAATGTCACCTCGTTATCTGAAAAGGTTGCAATTTTATTTGAAATCGATACACGCGATAAACACTTGCTTGTACGTCGCTCGTTTTAATACGGTCTATGCTGGGCGTGGTATCGATACCAGAGCCAATTAATCAATATTATAAGTAGCAAGAAGAATATTACATTCATAACATGATTTCTTCATATTTAGTATATTGTGACCCATTCTATGAAAAATGCTAATCTGTGGTAAAGGCACTGAAATATAATTTATTAATATCTGTTACAATTTATTAGTCTAATCTAAATGATATAAATTTTTGCTAGATTTAATGTTATTTATTTATAAGTGTATTTTATAAATAGACAAAATAATTTACTAATTACAAATTAACCAACATTATTTTTATGTGTCGTGATCTAATATCGATAAATATAAACTATCTATGAAGCATACGTAATGATTGGCATTTGTTAAAATAATTCACGTACGCAGCGTCTGATGCGAACGTAACATAGGTAATTCATACTGAATAGCTTATAATTAAAATCATTACGCTACCGTAGCACAATTAACTATATTGGCATTCTGAAAATCTCTGACATCATTTCACACAGCGATAATCAAATATTCGTCTTAACACGACGAGAACATATTGAAATACGCAAACACAGCAGATTTATTAATTTCGTATCAAACAAACGCATTTCACCTGCAATGTCCTCCATCTATCGAATTAAATATATTATAATAGTTAGTGATGTTAGCTATGGTAAAATAGTTGAAAATTTATTTTTTTTGGTATAAATGACCCGTGGGAGAGCCATGTGGACGCACTAATTGTGTCGGCTCGCCCAGAGTGATGCCGCGGCCTCAGAGAGTACTTGTGTGAAACAGTATTTGTACTGTTTCGCTGAGTAAGTGAGAATACCGAAGGCCTCTCAACCGCTCAAACGGCGAAAAAAACCAACAGCACAACCAAAGCGGGGATTATGACGTAATATATTACCAACATAAGCGACCCGTTGTTTACAAGTATTTATGAATTATAAAAAATAATACAAACTTATAATCGAAGCGAGAGTTTTCTTGCACTTGTGGTAGAGCCGTGCTTAAGCATATGCTGACGCACTAATTGGGCCAGCTCGTCCGAAGTGATACCACGGGCTCACAGAATTCTCAGCGTGAAACGGTACTTGCACAGTGTTTCGCAGGATGAGTGAGATAATCCTAGGCCCTTAAAAATGTCGCTTAAGCAGCGTAAAAAGCCGGCAATACAACCGTGCACGAACTGTGGCGTGTTCGTTCATGGGCGGCAGTGTTCTCTTACCATAGAGGAGACTCACCTGCTCCGTTGTCCGCTACAGAATTTAAATAAAACATACTTAGCAAGTGATATTTTCTTAATTCTGTTCCGTACATGAATATTTTATGGACGTAAATAAATAGGAACGAAACATCAATGAGATTATTCAAATGGACATCGTCGCTGAACTTTTATTATTTCGGAATATGTAGCATTTTTAAAAAAGTCGATTGAATCTTAATCAGACGACGCATAATTCTTATAAATTAAATATTTTAGTAGTATTACTTCGTATAGCTATACCTAAATACATTCGGTTATTTACGGAAACGAATTGAAAGAACAGTAATTACGCATAAACTTCACCATAGCTTTTATACTGTAGACAATGTTAAAACACACATCCAGCCACTGTCAACCACTTCCAAAGATTAAATATAATCACAAAATACAAGACAATTCGGCCCCGATGCTCTAAAAAAACATTAATTAACTAAAACCACTTTCCCATCGGTTCAGAGTTAAACATAATGAATATAGATCGTTAAGAAAGCCGTATGAAATATCAAAAAGCCTATTTACAATTTTCCTTATTAGATGAAAATTATTCAGGAGCGGTATAGGAGGGGCCAAACTGAATCTTGTTGAACTAACTCAGTGCGAAATCACTTTCGCCCGCCCTTTGATCTCGACTTCTCCAAAGGCATGTTATTCAGTAAAAACATGCAAATTCGATAAGTATAACACAATATTAGGCGCAGCTGCCGTCGCAACGCTTCTTGCAATACTTTGAGAACATTCGCGAATGCTTTGAATATCATTTATCTTATATAGCCGCAGTTCCCGATCGTAGCATACACGATATACGAGTTTAAACATGCAAATATAAGATTTACTAAATGAAATCACTCCGTATCTACTAAAACTTTTACAAATAACAAATAAATACTTTAAAAGCAATATAGCTGAAAACACAACCAAAGGTTTGTAGCGCTGTCGTCCATGGGCGGCGGTGATCTCTTACCATAGAGAAAATCCACTCAATTCGTATTTTTTTATATCCTGTAGCGAACAACGGAGCAGGTGGGTCTCCTGGTGAGACTACCGCCGCCCATGAACAACAGGCCGCACATTGGCTGTGTTGCCGACTTTTTACGCAGCTTAAGCGGCACTTTCAGGGCCTCCGATATCCTCACTCACTCTGCGAAACACAATACAAGTACCGCTACGCTGAGTATTCTGTGAGCCCGTGGTATTTCTTCAGAGGAGTCGGCCCAGTTGGTGCGTCGGCATATTCCTCAGCATGGCTCTCCCACGGGCGAAATACAGGTTGCCTGCTATACTACCATTAAAAAAAGAATTACAACAATTACTTGTAATTAGCTGAATAATTTCTATGATCTCGTAATCAATTAAATTTCTTTTATTTCACTGAAGCCAAATTTTTATTGGATATCAAACATTTGTGTATATAATGTACCCAAGCTGCCCGTACTGCATGGAAACGTACACGGATATCCGACGTTAAAACGACGTACGGTGCGCTCTTTTTGAATATTATAATAGCTGAGAAGGCTTCTAATGGATTTGTGGAGCGACGTTGAAACGATTACAGCTCAATCTGGTTACGCGTGCCTTTTGCCCGTGTTTTAATACGGTATTAGTCAACCTTAGCTCCACTTAGAGCATAGACGTCGTTTATGGATGCATAAGATATTTATTTATATATTAATATGTGAAGTGAACTCTGAAAGAAAATTTGAATTGAACAATGAAATATGGCATAGTGATAGTTGATAATTTTTAATGAAAAGTGATAAACCTTTATTATTTCGTTTAATATATTGTATGGGCATTGCTAAAAAACCGTCGCTCAACTTGTAGTGGGGCATACAGCCAAGCTTTACCCCTTTTTAAAATTATCATTACAAGTTTCATGTGTATATTTGAATGTTTTAAATAAATATAAACGCATTAAAAATACATTATAATAAACATTTTTTACACAGCTGCCTAAATGACATAATCCAGGCATATTATTATTTTTTTAATTTTTGTTTTAATTTCCTAATAACAGGCGGCCTATAGCATACTACTAGTCATATGTATAAATAAATAATTACTGACATAATCTTATTAATTTAACTCAGCGGTTCCTGCCTTTATATTTTAATGGAATCAAATTCAAGTGTGGTTGCAAACTCTATTTGTCTTGCTATTTCTAAATCCTTAAGTTAATCCTAGATCCTAGGCAATCATCATTGAATACAAGAACGCTTGAGTGGAAACATTTCCGTTACTTCTAATAGTTTGCTTCAATGCTTAGAATAATTTTTGTTTGTACTAACACATTCATATCCATCTAAAAGAACTTAGCGTGGAAAAATCCCAGCACCTTTGATAGTGCGACAAATCCATTGAAAGATTTAAAAAATCTTTTAATCGCCAGGCGGTTAACCTAAAAGGTTTTCACATCTGCGCATAAATGAAGGGACGATAGTTGCTCGAATTGAGCAAAACTATGGCGCAGAATGACGGTCCGGATACGGGACTCGCGGGCACTACGGGCGACCGCAGGAATGCGCGCCGCAGCCTGCGCCTAACGAAATGAAATTCCGCCAACATTCCACGCAGCTGCCACGCACCGCACCGTCTGCCATCGCATGTAAATAACATTTACATTTCCCATTACTGCTATCGGTTTCGAGTGCTACAATCCCAAGAAGCAATAAATACATACAAGCCTAATATATGCCATGCTCAACAGCGATATACCCCATTTAAACTTATACGGTTGCTTGGTGGTCGACGTTTCATCTAGACAACACATTTTCTCTTATTCCGATGAATTTTGTTTTAAAATACCTTAGAATTATATACGATAAAGTAAATTATTATGTATTTATTGGCATTTTTGAGGTTTGTACACTGGAAAACAATTTTTATTTATAAAACATCATATTTTATTTTTCCCTATATTTTATCTGGTAGTAGAAGCTATCGGCTGCAACGTTTTCTGTGTTATGCCATTATATATCATATAAATTATGTAATTACAATACATGTCATCTTAGCTCCATATAGATAAAATTAGAGCAATTATCTTTTAGCTATATTCACGTTAATAAAAATTATCTAGTCTCACAACTGGCTTGTAGAAACCGTGGTCAGTGCTATAAGTTAATTTTCTATATGAATTGTACCAGTTCCATATTATGGTTATTTAAATAAATTTGTTGAATCAATGCCCTTTTCTTATTTTCCATAGTGTTATTTGTTTATTTTCACTTTTTTCTGTCGGTGGTCCAATCTCTTATATCTGTGTTTAATTATATGTAGGATACACTTACTTAATTACTTTTTGTAATTGCTACTTTTCCGCTTTTTTGTATCATCATCATCATCATCATCAGCCCATTCAAGTCCACTGCTGGACATAGGCCTCCCTCAAAGACGCCCACCCGCT
>DWCF01001558.1:0-29528 GCA_018230265.1 Delias oraia | reverse complement strand
TTCGTAGAGGTAGGTATATCTTCCGAACCATTAACTAGTGGTAGCTTTAATATTGTAAATCGAATTGCAAATGTACCCCTTATGGGGCCCATTTGAATAAATGCTTTTGAATTTATAAAATGTGCCTTTCACATTTTATTGGAAATTGTAACTCTGAGTAAGATGTGTTGGTGTCCTTTTTGAGCTGAGAATATTTTATTCAGATGTCCTAATATGGGTTGGTCATGCGTCGTGGCGCGCGCTGGAGCCTTCTTTCTGATGCTCACCAGAGTAGCAGCACTCACGTCCGACATGTAAGTGTTTTCTATAAATCTGCAATATCATGAAGTATCATGAATATCAATAGTGCTTGAAAAATATTAATTTAATTGAAATGCTCTGTTTAAAATTTTAAGCATATCTATGTCAGCATTAATGAGACTGGACAAACTTTCTGAATTTATATATTTATTTCATACCTTGTGACGTATATAACTGTATCGTTTGTGAGAAAACAAATTTCAATAAAAAAGAAGCATCATATCAAAAATAATATTAACCTCAAAGGCTTTGATATTTTCTACAATGCGTAAACACCATCGAACATCCAGGCAGAATACAAATTTTCATCGCTTTCACCTCGATTTTTGTCGTTCCACAATTGAGCGTTTTTAAGGCATTTTGTGCCGCGCACCACTCTGATTGACTGTGATTCCACTCTGTGGAATCAGCTGCCACCACGGGTATTTCCAAACCAATACAACTTGGGGACCGTCAATGAAGGGTGTACATATTCCTTAAAGGCCGGCATTTCACGCGCCGCTGCAAGGGTTAAGGGTGTCCATGGGCGGAGGACTGCCTCCTACTCGCTTGCCACAGTTCATATAAAAAAACTTATCATACATAACTTGCTCATAATATCATAAAGATCACCCTAGTAACATTGGACTCAGAAATAATACAAGTTGAGTAGGATTTAATGCTACGTGAATGGCACAAATGAGCGGGAATAAGGACAGCGAAGGGCGGCCAAGCGTTACCGCTCCCTCGGTTCCGTTCAACCGTGGGCTTTCTCGATTAGCTCGATAGGGATACTTTTAAAATATCATGCCATTTTTAATACATATATATGTAACCTTTAATGTTGATTAACTTTGCCATTAACTTAACCAAATGATGATTTGGTTAAGTTAATGGTTATGTTAAAGTTAAAAAATTCTTTTTCTCATAAAGAATATTTCGTAAGTATGACATATTGATGTTTGACCTTCTAGCTCAGAATTATCATGAATTAACTTTAACTTGAGTCAAACTGTCGACATTATTGATTATTTTGTGATACAACGAAGATAACTATTTAAGTCCATTTCAATGTTTTCATACACTTACGAGTTGAATTATAAGTTTATGTTAACATGCAACAATTGTAAGACTTGAGGTATATTGAAAAAAATTAATAAATGTATTAATTTTACGTGGATTTCTAAAACGCACTCATTATAATATCTATTTTGTAGTTTTGCAGCGGGAAAGTCGGACAAAGAGATACTGGACAATCTTCTGAAAAATTCCCGCTACGACAAAAGATTGCTACCGCCAGTAGATGGTAAATATAGTAATTTCTATAGCACATTTATGAATTTTGCATTTTTATATTTGGCTTGCTTAACCTATATTTATGTGGGCGTAGCTTTTCGCCCGATGTTTGACGTGAACAAAGTGATTAATTGCATATTCTATTAAATGTAAACGAATAACGAATTATTAATTTTTTTGACTGTGCAGCATAGGTACTTGACGTGTCTATGCTGTGATATGAGTTTATAATTTTTGTATAGTTAAAGCTACATCTACATGGTTGTGATTATTGCAGATCCAGTATTCTGTTGTGGTCTTACAACACCGAACGACACCTTAGCTCAAAATAGAGTCGGCCTTTCGTCGCTCCGGCCTCAGTCGCACAACCGCGGTGCGTTTTTGTGTTTTTGAAAAGAGAAATGTTAGAGCGATTTGTGTGTTCACTCTCAAGATCTAATCGCACGTAAATGTTCCTTCACGCAATCTAGTTCGCATTCGCTTTAGTTTAAACACTTTCTTTTCTGCACTTTCCTCATTTTTATAGAAATCGTATAAAATATCTTGTTGTAAGCGACAGGTACAGCATGAAATTGTACCTTTCTAAGATAAGAAGAACTCAAAAAAAAGATTTTCTCTTTTCACAAACATGATAATTTGCAAAGTTCATTAGCGTTTAAAAAAAATTAAAAATCGGATCTGCAATGGTTCTTAATTGCCAGTTTAATGACTCTGCAAATGTTTAAATAAGCTTTCTTAACTTTGTAGAAGAAATTTTTAAGTTTAATAAAATAAACACATAATTCTCTTAGTTTGCTGTGAATAAATTTTTATGGTTATGGATAGGTAAGCCTTAATTATATGAACCTATATTATTAAAAACATTTAAGGTTTGCATTAAAGCATGTCTGTTAGTGATATTATTTTAGTGATTTTAAGTTCAAAGTTCTAGTAACTTTCTGTTAAAAAAATTATTTCGGGTAGAGCGTTACACGATAGAAATCCCATAGAATTGAAAAGCTTTTAGGCTTCAAAGCAAAAGGGAATTCAGTGTTGCGCCGTAGAAGGTATTTCATAGGGCACATGAAATGTAACCATATTTTCCTGCTTTTCAGGTGTCCTCACCGTAAATGTTAGCGTGCTACTTCTTAGCTTAGCATCACCTGATGAATCAAGTCTTGTAAGTCTGTCTACTCACAGTGAATTTTCTCTTTCTTCTGTAATGGTTAGAGTGTTGATCAAATATCCATTTTCAGAAATACGAGGTTGAATTTCTACTTCAGCAACAGTGGTACGATCCCCGACTTCGTTATTCAAACCAGTCTCATTACGATTTCTTAAACGCCATACATCATCACGAAGACATTTGGTTACCAGATACATATTTCATTATGCATGGAGACTTTAAAGTAAGTATTTCAACGTGCATTAGACGTTATTTAGATTGAATTTTTTTACTTCAAGGCGTTTTGATGCTCAATCGCGATTTTTGTAACTCTCCTAAATACACATACATATAAATTATTATACACACGGTCTTTTAGAAAAAAAAGATTTAAAATAATCAGTGAAATTGTTGTATAAAATCAAATAATAAAATAATTTTATATCACACATTTTTAAATTGACAGAAAAATACAGACGTGTTAAAATGAAACATTGTCTTGCAGGATCCCATCATACCGATGCATTTTGCATTGCGAATATACCGCAATGGCACAATAAACTATTTGATGCGACGGCATCTAATTCTATCATGTCAAGGAAGGCTCAACATTTTTCCATTTGATGACCCATTGTGTTCATTTGCCTTAGAAAGTAGTGAGTAAATTAAAATGCTTACGTCATTCGGGTACTTTACCAATGATATGACTTTATACTAATTTGGAAAAACATTTATTCTTCAAAACTATTCACTTTCAGTATATTGCCTGTTATGTCAATAAATAGATAAGCGAATGTACTAAGTGCATTATGCTATAGTGCATTTCTAGGATTGTCCGATATAAAGGTCTTTATTTTTTCAGTTTCGTATGAGCAATCAGCAATAACTTATGTGTGGAAGAATGACGAGGACACACTTCGCAAGTCTCCGTCTCTGACAACACTGAATGCCTATCTCATTCAGAATCAAACCATACCTTGCCCTATAAAAGCTAGTTGGAGAGGTAACGAACAATTTTTGTCTCACAACATGCCAACATTGCTTCAAACGAAATTGTTTACAGTAACGATATGTATTTTATGTATAATTGTGCCTACCGGGACAGCGATTATTTAGCATAGACCCGACATCCATTTCTTTGTTACAAGCACAACCTTATTCTTTGCACAGGGGAGGATATTCGATCGAGAAAATATTCTGATTAACTCTTTTCAGCTTGGTCTTGTTTTTGTGAAAGTTTTGAGTGCAACTTAGACAGAATTTATTAGATATTAGATTTTTCAAAATTTTAGCAGCTTACCGGAGTACATATGAGTAGTTAGATTCAATGTATTTTTATAAATCAGTAGCTCGCATGTTTATGTTCTCATTACATTTTCATTTATATCGTAAATATAATTAATTACAAAACTAGTAACTTTTTGGAATAGGTACTTAGCAATAGAAACGCAAAAAAATAAATACAAGTTAACATTTTTGCAAGCAGCTGATGGTATTTCACTTTATGAAGATGACGAAGAGCTGACATGTAATCTTTGCCAGAGACGCTTTGAGGAGCAAGGTACTCAGGTGCACCGGATCGGCACACCGTCCGGTGCTATACCTACGATATTCCCGCTTCTGTACGAGTAAATGCGGTGTTGTGTAAGCGAGGAGCGACGGAATACGAACTAGCGAACCAATTTCATTTCCATTCTCACTCAACATCTGAAGTTACCATTACTGTCTGCACGTATGTGTGAATGCACGTGTTAGTTGATCGTTTTAAAAAGTCATCACAATGCTGATACACAACACGCGTTACTCTTACAAGCAGGATTGTAGTTCAATTACTTTTGTTTGTAGAAATTAATACAAGGCCACTGAATGGAGTTATTTAGAATTGGTTTATGAATAATCCAGTTTTTCTATACGATCGAGATAAACTCACAGAAATTACGAAAACAATTCAATTCACAGGTAACTACAGCTGTTTAAAGGTGGATCTCATTTTTACGAGAGACCGAGCATTCTACTTTACGACAGTATTTATCCCTGGCATAATCCTGGTGACCTCCTCCTTCATCACCTTTTGGCTGGAGTGGAACGCAGTGCCAGCCCGTTCCATGATAGGTAAAAATGGCTGGCAATTGGAATGTTCTCGGTCTTGCAACTGTCTTTACTCCTTCTGTACGTAGCAGTGATAGCACGCTCTTCCTTTACAGGCGCTTTACGTTGTTGGCAATGTTCTAGTACATAGTCAAGGAATGATATCACCACTTCTCTTATTTAATTTGTAGCTATTGCTTCGTATTTTAGGTAATTACAGCTGTCTCAGAGTGGATCTCATCTTCACGCGAGATCGATCATTTTACTTCACCACAGTTTTTATTCCGGGCATCATTTTGGTGACATCATCGTTTATTACTTTTTGGCTGGAATGGAATGCAGTGCCTGCTAGAGTTATGATAGGTTTGTTGTTTATTTTATTTTCCAACTTGCCGTTTATTTTAAATGCATACAAATCAATGACATATCTCAGTTATGATTCTTTTATTAATTTGACATCTGCATGGCAGCAAACCTAGTTCATATTCATAAACATGCCACTGTTTACACAATTAGGCACAAGTAGTTTCAAGGCAATCCACTGCACTTATTGCATTAATTGTCAATCGAGATAATATTATATTATAACATAATCTGATGTATAGGTGTAACGACAATGTTGAACTTCTTCACGACCTCCAATGGATTCCGTTCAACGTTGCCAGTTGTGTCAAATTTGACGGCAATGAATGTATGGGATGGCGTCTGTATGTGCTTCATTTACGCCTCCCTTCTGGAGTTCGTCTGCGTCAACTATGTGGGAAGAAAGCGACCTCTCCATAATGTTGTCTATAGACCTGGAGAAAATCCAGTCACGCAGGTGAATATATATTATATTTCTAAATTATAATGCTTCTTCGTAACTTCTTCTGTAATTTTTATATCAGCAGAACTCGAACTCTTGATTTTTACGAAATAACCTACAAATCTAATTTATCTATTAATTATAGTATGTCTAAGTTAGCTTTTTTACTTTGTGTTAAATGTCTGTGATTTTATACGTTTTATGTTCTGTTATGTAGATTCTCCTTAAACTAAAGTTCAGATTTAATATCAAATGAAAAGCATTTTAATCAAAATACGTTTTAGTTAATTAAACAGTTATAGTTTTCTGTTAGTTTACTTTTTTAATTTAAACTAAATGAATGTTGAATTTTCAATTTATTTTGACTTGTGAGTGACAAGCGTTACTCGTCTTAGATCTTTGCAATGTTTCCTTTTTGAAGTCCACAAACGCACGTTCTTTTAAAAATACTAAATATTAAAAATATAATTTCCTCTTCGTTTCGCATGTCCTCACCCAATAACGCATGCTTCCCGAAATTATTTCCGGAATTCTGAATGAAAATTTTATTCCTAAGACTATCATTAACCATTCCAAGACTATTTTGTGTGGCTGCGGATTTTCATAATTATAATTTTCTGTCTTAATAAATGTATCTAATTACCGATCCAAAAAGAAAACATTGCAAAGGTGTTTTAAATTTGTTAACGATGAAAGTATAGTGAGTGTGCTCTTGTGAATAGTATGTCTGTTGGCCACAACAATCTAGTCTTTCACCATTGCACATCGTAATACCACCTGCCACGAGTGAACAAACTGTCTGTATAATGTGTTCACAGCGTCTGCCAGCAGTTCTCAGCAGAATTGGCATTATTCTGGCCAGTCCTTTGGTAAGAGATATCGCCATTCTCATTGGCACCGTCCCCAAAATACTCTGTTATATTTTTATGAATCGTCCTACTTTTTTGGTTGTCTTTATGTCATTTTAATTATAACACTTTTCTTTACAACCTCTGTTTTTACTCTTATACTAGCAATATTCAGTATACCGCTCCATTGAGCAGAGAAGGCTAAGGGATTGCTTACACATTTTATTATAGGAAAAGGTAAGGTTTTGTTTAAGTGACTAATAAAGTAGGACTATGATAAAATTTGGGATAGGAATTATATGTTAGTTTTATCTGAATTGTTAACAAATAGGAAAATATAACAGATGCATTATCACAAGTAAATTTCACAATCGCATGTAATACAAGTAAGCTTTATTTCATCATTCTTTTATTAGTAATTAGTAATCGTAGATAAAATTAAATCGTTCGTTAGTCAGTTTGGCTAAGCCTCTGCGTAGTGAATTAACGAATAGACGTTTTAAAAGCTATCACACCTATCTGTAGTGGGTACTAAAAACCCAAATAGAAAATTAATTTAGCCACTCCATTTATACGTAGGTATACCTCATAATTGAAAACCGAATGCATGAAGTGCATGTGAATTCAAAGAGTTTAACAAGGATATATTAACTAAATATGTCACTTAAAAGAGTTTTTTCAAGTGAATTTCGTAGCTTTTGCCGAGCACTCTATTCGCCTGCTTGTCATAATAAATATGAAAATAATCGTTAAAGGAGGCGCTGGCAATCCTCCATTGGAGAACTGAAACTCCCCAACCGGGATCGAGCGGTGCTGTAAGTGATGTCATTGAAACATCAAACCATTCGCCAACCACCGTTATACCATCTTAGAACTGATCTCACAAAAACTAACGCATACTTTTGTTTTTATGCCTCTTCGGAATGCTACAGCCTGTAAGTAGCCTATCATTAATTACGTATTTAGTGCTTATTATTGATTAGCGAAACACATCGAGATTTTCAGTCAGCGTAAAGTCATTCACAGCCCTGTAGCTTGGTAGTATCACAATATCAGTTGTGGCGTAAGTTTCTATTAGAAAGATTAATTTTTTTAAAATAATTCTTCAGGGGGACAAAAAGCGCGAGTCAACGGGTGCCGCAGACTTGGTGACCTGTACGGCCTGTACGGGTGCTCCAGGCTCTTGCACACATACAACAAACAATGGTGGTGTTACCGAGGTAAAAGCCTTACACTATACAAGTCACCTCAAAGCTTCTTTTGCTTGTAAAACTTTACACTCATCACTCGATCATTCTACTCATTTAGGCAAATTATGAAGAGGCGTGTCTAACACTTCCTTTGTCACACCGGAGTCACATCTTACATACGTTATAAGCGAAATGTAAATGTATATTGTTACATTACCATTATACCTATACATATGTTTTTTTATAACTTTTTTTTGCGCCCATCGTTTATTTTCCATCTAAAATTTTTCAGCAATGTTTCGTCCAGGTCCGTAAGAAAGAGCCTCCTCATCCGATCAGGGTGGCGAAGACCATCGACGTGATTGCGCGCATCACCTTCCCAACGGCCTACGCCGTGTTTCTCATATTCTTCTTCATCCACTACAAAGCCTTCTCTTAATGCTGCCTTATCCATACCCCTCGAGGTGCATCGTGTAATGGACCGTAATCTCGATATTTTTCTAAATCTACTCATTTATCACTGCTATTTTGTACTTTGAGCAAATCACGAATTCTAAGATATTTTTGATGAAAAGACAAGCTATTTGTGATTGTGATGAAACTCGTGAACTGTTCGTGACAAAATTTATTTCGACAATCAATAGAGTCGTCGCTGCTTATATAGCGTTAAGGCGTATTTGTGATAGAGTGTTAGTGCAATTGGAGTTTTTACTGGTTTTGAAATAGGTTCCATTACAAGTCCAGAGATCGTTTTTAGTGTAATGGTAGAATAAAGTGGGAACAAATAAATGTAATGTTTGCAGACGTGAGTGCTGATGGTTTTATCATCCTTGTGGTAAAGAAATCTATTTCAAACCTCAATTCAGTCCAAATGAGTATTAGCTATACTATATTATGAGAGATTAAAATAATTTTATAAACAGTAAATTAAGCCATTCACCAATTATTATAGTCGTAGTATCGTGCATTTTAGTCTAGTCATCTTCCTACACATTGTGATATACTAATTTCATGTTAGATATACCATTCACTTTGATTATATAAATTCATTTTATTCCAAACAATGACTTGTATGTTGTTAGTTTTAGAATTTAATACTTAAAAAGCTCAAATCGTTATGTTTTATGAAAGTTTATGCAAATTTTGTTTTCAGAGATATGTAAATCGATTAAAAGAAAACATTATAATGAGAACTAACGTATATTTGTATGTTATATCCTAAAATAGAATATTTATATATGTATAGGTGTGTGTTCATGAAAACATATACTACGAAGTGTGTTCAGAAAATAACGGGAATTTCTGTTTTTTTTTTTTTAAAGATATTTATTTATTTGTCTACGTTAATTTATTTCCGAACCTCGAAACACTTTTCAAACTCGATTTTTGGGTTAACCTTCAGCTCTTTTAGCGATGAGAATTCACGAAAAAGCAACAAAGTAAGCATGTGCATAACTTGTAACCGTCAACTTGTTAACTTATTAACCGTCCGAACTTGTGTAAAGAATTCATGATGCCTTGTACCATTAAAATCGAAGAACACTGTACTTAAGTATAACATTCTCGTTCGATTGCACTTGTGGACTTGCCGGGATGCCTTAACTGAGACGATTGAACCTTATTTTTGACGTCATATCCGTAAACGCATGTTCATCGGATGTGGATTTGCATTTTAAAAATGCTTGTACACTGGTACGTTTACGTTATAGTCAAAACAAATTCCTCATAGGCCTTTGTTGACATTTCACAAACCACACTTTATTTTATTTTTCAAAACCCGCGAAATTTAAAAATTCTCGCTATGTCCCGAACACACCTCGCGTTTGTGTGTACTATATAGTATTTTGCGTCGATTCAAAACCAGGAACATGCCTTCTAAATTTTTTTTAAAATTCTTTGTTTCCCAAACGAATAATTAAGAAAACTAATTTCCTACCCAGTTAACAATTTAATTTGTGTTTATGATACATATTGTAATATATAAATTAGTAAACCTTAAATGTCAAATAATTGAGCTCCACACTCTGTTCCTTCAATCTTGTATTTTACAACGTCCAATGAACGAAATTCTAAATATTTAATAAAACTTTATTTCAATTAGATAAATACAAGTTGTCTTACGGTACTACAACAAATTTTTGTAGCACGCCGACTTGCTACATATTATTTAGTAAGTACCGTCTGTAAGTTTATAGACATTAATCCACTGTTCTATTTTGGCTTTTTAGAATCAATCAAACATGAAAAGGAAATGGACTTAAAAGATGTAGGACTGGAATATCTTTAACAGCTATATTGAATATATTTTTATGTTGAAATCACGCAATAATAATTTGTATCCAATTATTTTGAATATTTTAATCCGTCCAACAGCTATCGAATTAAACCTTGACAGAAAAATATATATAAGAAATATATTATAATCTATTGTCCTAAAATGCTTTTAAAATATATTCGTTACATGTAAATTATAGATACCTTTATCAAATAATGGACAAAGAAACATTATGGCTCAGTAAGAAATATTTCCTATTTACTTTATTTTAATAGTACTATTGTGAACAGTACGTCAGTACAAGCCCTTAGTCCATGCTTATATTGATATCTACTAGCTAAACCTGCGAAAATGCCACGTTATCTCAATTTATTTTGCAAGCACTTGCATTTCGCTTTTCACTTAAATTATGCGGACCAAAGTGTCAACTGTTTTTAATATAGTACTTAAGTAGGTATATTGGTAATTTGTATAGTTATATAAAAGTATCTATTTAAGAACACGTTTTGGCTGTGCTTTGAATATTATGATACTATAGTATACATTAAAAATATACAATAACATTTTAATCTTTATTTACGGTAATTACTTTGTCTTAGATAATTGTTAGCCACACAAGTGACGTGTCGAAATCATAACTATTCAACGTATGTACCTAATGTAGTGCGAGCAATTATGTGTTACTTAACCGTTTACTCGGCTAGTATTATTTCCGTACCCCTTGTTTAATTAAATCAACGTTCGGGAGATGAATAGCACCAAGATTTGGCAAGTATGAAATATGTTCTCTGATATGTGTACACAATGGTCAATGATATATTATTCAACTTAAATAATTTTAAATAGAAAATGTATCGAATTCAATCTTGTACGATTCCTTTTAATAGTTTCGATTAAATGAAATCCTCGCGTTCTAACTTCACTGTAGATTGTGTATAATATATAGTATGTGACTTCACATCACATCCAACGGTAATTTTGCTTCAATCGAATACAAATTCCAACACAATATTCTATAAAATGTATGTTAGCTACATTTCCGATTCCTAGTTCATCTCAGATTATGTCGTATTACATAAAATAAACTATGTAGGTACTTTAACACTGCGGCGCATCGATGAAATTCCCTATATAATTGTAGCATTCCTATTGAAATGTATGAAGTTTATATTTTTGGCTTCGCTAATATTATATTAAGGTGAAATTACATATCATTCGCTTTATAAGCTGCAAATTTATATATATAAATAAAAATGTAAAATAGCCATTTGTATCTGTATACCTACCCATTATTTTGATGATATTTTCTAAATATATACGATAATATTTTAATAATAATACAAATATTAGTACATGTTATGATATTTTAATGGGTACAATCCTCTTGCTACAAATTTTATTTAGTATATAATTTACCACTTAAATATTTAAGGGAATGAGATTGGTATATATATTATATAATATTCGAAACATTGTAAACAAATACCTACCTACCTACCTACCTACAGCTTCTATAATAAATAGATTTTCATTAAGATTTCATTAAGAAATTATAGTTTATATTTATTCTTTTGACTTTTCACCGCTCTCTCGGGCTGATACCTTTTTGTTTCATGTGTCATGATGCTCAATAGATTTGTCTATTCAATGTTAAAAGTCCATAGTTATTTTGGAAACCTAATTCTATCAAATTTATCTGTAATTTAGTTTTTTATTGTGAATCAAAAATTGGTTATAAATATGTGATTCATTTTGGTAATTGCATTAGGTACTTATACAATGAGTAATGCAGTTAGTAGAACTTAAAATACGTATAATTCTTTATTTTTTGTTAAGAATTAGATATAAATATTGTTTCTATAATAATAAAAATAACATTTCATTCATAAAGACATAAGTGAGATAAAAAAGCTTCGGTAGCTTTTATTATTTTCAACAGGCATCTCACGTATAGGAAATGCACAGTTTTAATAGTGCTATATGTTAAGCACACTAAGTAGTATTTTAGGTCAGGAATCCTTAGTATAAATTATATAGAGTACATACATTTCAATTAATTTAAAAAACATAAATTTATTTTAAAAAGAGTAACAAAAAAATGCAGTTTTAACATAACTTTCGCGTATATAAAGTAATTTATTACGTTAATCGTATATTGAAATCTATACAGTTGCCACTACAAAAATTGGAAATTTACAAAAAATATCATTTTTCGGAACAAAATTCTGCGCAATTGTTGAAATAGAGTTAACTTTTAACTATGTACCTTCTTAGAAAGATTTTGTAAAAATCAAACTAAACGCAATGTGATTTATCTGCAGGTTATGTGCAGATTCACAAACAGGCAATATTTTAAGGCGGTATTATTATTTTCACATTTTCAATTATTTATTTGTTTAAAAACTAATTGATAATGATGTTAATAAAAATAATTAAATAAATTGTGGTTTAATTTGTATTATACCAATGAATTATATAACTTACCTTTTAATCAATTACAGTGAGTTGTTTTGGAGGTCAATATAATATATTTAATAATATTAATATTTACAGCATTACATCATTATTATTGTAATAAAGCTCAGATTTGAAAATGTGAACTACTTACACTTAGATAATTTAATATGAATAAGCGGCGAACATTAAGTTCATCACGCAACACTGTAGGTATCTAAGTACATACAAACTTCAAAATGAAATAATGAAGGGACAGTTTTAAGTTATATTGTAAATATTTTATTGTTTAAATTATCAATACAATTTTCAATAAATAAAATACAAGTTCGAAATCCATGTCTTTAAATTTATCGCAGAATTAACAAAAGGTTTCCACCCGTAAGAGAGCCATGCTGAAGCATATGCGCATGTATTAATTGGGCCAGCTCGTCTAAAGTGAAACCACGGGCTCCTGAATACTCAGCGTAAATGATAGTTGTACTTGAAACGATGCTTCTACTGTGTTTCGCTGAGTAAATAAGGACATCGAAGGCCCTAAAAATGCCGCGTAAAAAGCGGACCACACAAGCAAAGCGCGGACTGTGGCGCGGTTATCCATAGGCGGCGACGTTCTCTTACCATATAGGAATCCCACCTGCTACGTTATCCGCTATACCATAAAAAAATGAATTTTCATTGAAGCTCAAAACTGCAGGTAAAAGGTTTAATAAAGCGTGCTTAATATGAGAATAGTTTTTTACATTAACTACTGTATGAGAAGATTAATAGGAAACAAATTACTTAATCTAATTTTAAAAAGTTCTAAAATTAAAAAATATTTCTTTATAAAATATTATTTATTATTAAACGAATGTTGTGTTTTGAACCTGTATGTCCAGCCATTCAATATTTATATTATGTAATATCAATAATAAAATATGGGCTCTATTTTCATGATTTTTATGTCATAAATATTACCTATAAAAATCTGTACTAATTGTATGAGTAACATTTACTTCTTACAGCTTCACTCCAAAACTAAGTACCTATTAAATTTATTTTTCATTGTATGGTAAAATTGGTTAGAGCTACGAATAATTCTTGCATTTTAGCGATCGTTCGAAAACTTTTATTCTCTTTCGTTATCTTAAAAACTATCCATCGTAAAAGATTTTGAAAAATAGCTTCATTTTGTTTGACACTTCATATACCATGGATAAGATAGAAATAGAAAAAATACAAAGTCAAAAAATACAGTTTTTTTAAAGTTTATACTATAATAAAAGAACTGTATTGATTGTACTGTATAGATCGCTTTAATGTTTAATCTCTAGTTCTAATGAGGTCATTACCCCTACTTTCAATGTAAGTCCATCCAGTAACATCGATTTTATATTTGATTGATGCATGTATGTATAGTGGCCATAAACATCGCACATACTTGAAGAAAATACTTTATAGTTCAATTAATTCATATTACATGTTCATTTTATGTTATAACATGTATATATTTTTAGGCTTCCATTTTCTCTCAATTAAATCAAATGCGGTAATAAAGATAAAAAAATTAAAATAGGCTTCTCTCTAGAAACGCTTTTGATTTAGTGCGCTGAACTGTCACAAGTATTTTATATTATAGTTATTGAAATTCCAAAAGTATATCCGTCGAGAACCTTACTTTTCCGCGAAATATATTTAGTTTTAAGTTTATAAATTACACCGTTTTTTGTACCAAATGCTTTTGACAACTGATTCTTTTTAATTCTCAATTTTAAGTAATTTTTCGATAAAATATAACCAAAAGACAAAACGTCGAAAATAAAATAAAACAATTCGATTTCACTATGAATCGTGACTAACTCCTGTTAGTCACGATTCATATTGGGGCATCCACTTAAATATATATCGATATTATATTACATTTAAAATATCTCATTACAGTATCGATGTAAGTCGATATATCGCTAGAAAACACCTATATTTTTTTATTATCGAACACTTTCCACAAAAGTTTAATATTACCTTTTTCGAGTATAATGCGCAAAATTTGTAGTATTAGATATAATAATTAATCCAATGATATAATGTAATACTTCCAAATAGTAAACGTCGACGCATAAACAATGACTGAAATGCGAATGGAAGTGAAAGTATATATAATGAACGTAGAGAATCCACAAATATGCGTGAGAATAGTCATTCCATCTGTCAGGATGGATTAGGTAATTAAGCTAGTAAATCATCGATGTCACAACCTGATTAAACCATATTTAAAGCCTAAAACCAAGTCATTAATTAATGCACGATGTTTCTATAAATATATCGAATAATATTAACATGATGACAAAACATTGAACCATTCCGATACATTGTATGAATCGAATAAATTCGATATATCGATGTTGAATGAATAACCCTACAACATTACCAAGATTTCCAAGTTCGAACTATAAAAATACTAAGTATAAGAAAACTGCAGTGGGATGTGTTAACGCTTTCTTATTCTGTTTACAATCTAAATTTAAAATGTATAAGCAACTTTCATTTACTCATTCCTGTGATGAGTTTATTTGATTAAAACTGACAAATTTTTTGATTGGGCAAAATATTTTAAATCCTGGTCAAACACTGTGACAAACCCGATCAGCTGAACTCTATTTACAATTGATCTTGTAGTACACCTAGAGTACATTTTATAATTTGGATGCAAAGAGCTAATCACGAAGCGCCGAAACACCGCGTACCTGTACATTGTTAACTAAATTATATAGTATAAAATCTCAATTTTTAGGTCAGTGTAGTTTCACATAAAATATCTTGTAACTAAAGCACCGCCGATTGCCCTTTCAGGGGTGGTTATCAACCTCCTCTGCTACCATCAACCCATCCGTGACAAAGGTGTATTTCCGATAAATTAAATTATTTCAGAATTAGTAATGGATGTACAGTGAAATTATTCAAAGAAATGGTTTTTTTCAATCTTTGGTCTGTAATACATTGGTACGTAAGACCAATTGTTAAATGGATCCTCAGGAAAACTACACGTCTATGTGAACTTCAACGAATATGTTATGGCGATAGAACTGGAGCTCAGAGAACTTGCAATGTAGAAAATTCTTTAATGCTTTCCCGTACCAGAGATGTCCGGGAAGTCATTGCATTCTTAGATGCCATTGTCATTGAAAGACGATTTGTACCGCAGAATTTTGATGACATATTGTCTCCATCAATAAATATAATATTGCGAACAAAACGTATTAATACAAAACTACATCCAAAATTCGTTCCAGCCTTTAAACTTTGTGTACAACAAATATGGACTTATAGACAATTAAAGGATGAAATTGAAGATCTTCGTCGCACTCCATATGATAGTAGAAACATAGATCATGAAGTCAAATTACTTGAACTCTGGACTCTTTTGCAACCTAATGATAAATTAACAGACAGAATTACAAAGCAATGGCAAGATATAGGCTTTCAGGTATGGTACTATGCATTAAAACATCCGTTTTATTTAATACCAACAAGCTTATCAATATTTTTGTTGCAGGGAGATGACCCAAAAACTGATTTCCGAGGAATGGGTTTGTTAGGATTAGAAAATCTCTTATTTTTTGCTAGAGAATACTCACAAGTTTCAAGTCATGTCTTGAGTCATTCTTGCCACCCTAAATATGGATACACTTTTGCTATAGTAGGCATAAATTTAACTTCCATGGCTTATTCTTTGCTAAAAGATGGACAAGCTAAAACTTATATGTTCAATCAAAAGAATCATTTACCAAGCATAGATCTATTTCACAGATTTTATTGCTATTTGTTTTATGAGTTTGATAAAATGTGGATTAAATCAAAACCAGAGAATATAATGGAATTTTCTATAATATTCAAAAAGTTTGAAAATTCTATAAGATCGCAGTTGTCAGATCCTGCTTCTGTTTTTAGAATAAATATTGCAACTGATACTATATGAATCTAGTCACTATAATTTAGTTTTATTATATATCTTAAGAAAATTGCTTGAGTCAAAATAATTCATGAATATTGTGGTATCAATAATCTTGTATTGATTGTTCTAGTATAGACCAAAAAATTATGATAATTGAATTATTATACAAGCACAACAATTGTAATGAAATTTATTTCCTCAATATTAATGGTGTTTTCAGTAATAAAAGATAAATTTGCATTCTAATATTCAGTGACTTTCTTTTCAATACTGTTTTAAGTACCTTAATATATATAAAATTATATAAAATGTAGTGTCATTGTAAGAATATAATGCCCAATTGCACAATATATTTAAAGAATATTTATAAAAATTTACAAAAATAAAATATTTATAAACACATTTAGTTTTAGTAATCACTAAAACTGGAACTTTTTAGAGGACGGATGTGTTTAGAATAAAACATCTTTTATATGTGACATTACTTTTTCTTCTTCTCTTTCTTGATAGGTTTTGAATTTCTTGCTTTCAAGAGTGCTATTATTGCAGTCAGTGCAACTAGGCCAAACCCAGTAACTCCTATTTGCCAAATCCAGGGATATTTTGCTAAAATATCCATTCCAAGTTCAATTGTATACTTTAACATCTTGACACTCCATTCAACAACTTCATCACTGTTAAATAAATGAAAAGATTAAAAAGTATTTTTTCTGTGCTTGTATTAGTTATTGCCATAAATAACTTATCTAATATATTTTATCAATTCAGAGCTGGAAACACAAATAATGCGCGGACTATGACGCGGTTGTCCATGGGCAGCGGTGTTCTCCAACCATATAGAAAACCTGCCTGCGCCATTGTCCACTATGCCATATAAAATCATAGAAGCATTCTTACATGAAAAATAATACTCACAATGGTGAAGACATTAATGGAACAGTCTCGCCTTTAACATTTTTGTACCAGTCCTGAGCAAAGGTTACAAAAGATTTTATGTCATGTTTTGGTAAATCAAATTTGTAAACTTTTCCAAAGTGGAAGCTAAAATGTAAACACCAACTGGTTAAAAAGTACATATTTCTTATAAAAAAGTAACCATTTTTTTGATGCAATTGACTAGAAATAACATATGTGGGTATTAATACCTATAACCAAATACTGAATTTGTGAATTTATTAATCTCTAACCAATTTGATAGATTTAAATGGTTAATTTCACCACAGATAAGAAATACCTTATTAAAATTAAAGAAATTGTATCTTAGCAAAATAAATTAATAGAAAATGTGTCAGTTATATGTAAGTTAAGAACCATCCAAACATTACTTACAATAAAAAGGCTGGCAATTTCGTCACTTTAAATCTCTTAGCAGTGAGGGCTCCTGCCAAATTAGAATCCACTCTAGCTACATTGACTCTGCCTCTCAATGTCGCTCCAACTCCTTCCCACACAGCATGGAGTCTTTGACATTCCACACATGATGCACCATAACTTAAACATATTGCTTAAATTAATTATATATTTAAAAAGTTATTTAAATTATTATATTAAAAAATATAGTTATCTTTCTAATATAATTAGTTGTCTTAACTTTTAATTGCCATACAAAGTTTTATAGTAAAATTTTAATTTTAAACTTGGAGCAATTTACTTTAATAAGATACTTACAACATAACAAACCAATCTCCAGTAGTTGCACCAGTAGCTGCCTGTGTTAAATGTTCAAATATTTGATCTGTTAATTCCTTGACTGACGGTGACTGATTTTTCTCCAAGTACCCATAGACTTCTCCTTCAGTAGCTTCACCTGAATATTCATTAGTAAACTTATCAGAATATTCGGTGTGAAATAGTAGTAGTACTTGAAACAGTGCCTCTACTGTTTCTCTGAATGAGTGAGAATATCGGTGGCCCTTAATAGTGTCACTTAAGCGACATAAAAAGCCAACAATACAACCAATGTGGTTTTTCATGGGCGGCAGTGTTCTCTAACCATATAGGTGAACCACCTGCTCTGTTGTCCGCGATAATATAAAAAAAATATAAAAATAGCAAAAACAAGCTCCATAGCCCCATAATGGACATAATAAGCTTAGTAGACCTTTTAATCTCCTATATAGTAAGAGAACATGTCCAGCCATGTATAATCACACCATAGTCTTCGCTTTGGTTGTGTTGCTGGCGTTTTAAGTTACATAATTTTAAGGGCCTCCAATATCCTCACTTGCTCAGTGAAACAAAGCATAAGTACCATTTTATGTTTAGCAATCACAAACCATTGTAAAGTAGTGGTACACCATGTCTAAAGAAAACTAATGCTGGCTCCTTTGTTGGACTATACAGACGAGCTAAATGACTGTTTATTAACTTTACTGATGAAGCAGATAATTCTTTCTCAAAATCAGCTTGCAATTCATCCACAATCCTTTCGAATATGTCACATTCTTTGCAATTTGGCTTATCTAAAAAAAATACAACTAATATAAACCTGTAAAAGCTACTTTAGGTATATGTTGTTTACGCGTTATATATTGCTATTATATGTTGTATGTCTAAAAAGAAAAACCAATACATTTAAAATTAAGATACATTGTAAAAAACTTTCAATTTATTTCGGAATAAATAATTCTACGATGCGATGTTAAAAAGTTAGGAGAATGTATACTTACGAAATAGAACAACCAACTTTTCTTTTTCTTTTATAAGTTGTAATAAATCATCATCACTTACAGTCGGCAAATCATCGCTTTGTACTCGTAAAACAAAAAGTAGTGTTAAGAAACATAGTTTCAATTGCATTTTACAACTAAATTATTATAATGAATAGGGATAACCGAAATCTCTATAAAATGTTATATCTAAAATAATTTATCAGTATGATATTAAATTCTAAAATCTAATATACCGTAGTCCGTAACTTAAAATATGTTACATAGATAATAGATTTTAATTTTGTAAACATAGTAATCTGTATATAATAAAATTATACTTTATAGATTAAAAAGAAGCAAGAACATATCAATTATTTGTGATATTATGCTCTATTCATTCCTTTGTTGTGATGGTTTTTTATCTATGTTATTTTAATGGATTAAATTCTAATTCCATTTTAAAGGTAAGTTTTTAAATAAATAAATTAACAGGTGCAAGTTTAAATTTTTATTCAGTCTATCTGAAATTGGCACCTGAAAATAAATTTTGCAAATATTTGTTTAAACGATACGATTGTCTGTCATTGTTCAGCAAAATCGTTTATTTATAAAAATTACACAAATTTTTAACCATCATCAAATCTATTAGTTTTCTTTTTCGTTTGATCGAAAATTATTATCTTTTGATTGTCGGATTTTTAATTCTTTTTTGTGAATTTAGTTTTGAATATGTAATTGTTATTGTGCATATTTTTATATAAATAAAAATTATCAGACATATAAACAATTATATTGGTCGTTCCTAGACTTCCAATTTTAAGGAAGTGAAGGAACGTAATAAGCATATACCTATATTACCAGTTTTTGGATGATTAACCCTTTAACCGACAATACGGTTATTTATAGCTTCATTCAAGATTCAACTATATAATAGTTTTAGTACATTAATTAGTTAGTTCTAGTTAGTAGTAACTAGTTAGTAGTTTTTATACAATAACAACAATAATTTTATGATATATATTTTTATAGAATAAATAAAATCCAGTTTCGATTATCAAGGATGAATTAGTATCAATCGAGTGAATTGATTCCGTTCTACATTCGACTTAACCATTTTCTGTGCCCGAAAAATCGACTCTTTTTGATCGATTAATCGATCTATGATCGCATCCCTAGTTTAAAGGTTCTATATTGAGAATAGGCCCACCCAAAAACAATTCTTGAAAATATAATATTTAATTTTTCAAACGAGCAATATAAATAACAATAATATATCGATAACTACTTCCAAACTGTTATAAATTTAAGTACAATAAGCTTTATATGAGATTTTTCTTTATCTTTATTGTGAGTAAAAGTGATACTATTACTAATGTAAATTATATGAAAAGTAATTTATTTTTTTTAATTTGAATCCTGCTGTTAAATATTATTTATTGATCTAACTGTGTTGTATAGTGACGTAATATATATGTACTATTACAATGTACTTTGCTGTTTATTTAAATTAACCTTGGGGTCTTATATTATTATAAGTTAGTATAAGCTTCACTTAAATGACGTTTGTTTCAGGCCAAAGCAGTGAGTCATCTATAACTTATTGTGTTTTTTTAGTCAGTAGGCTGCCTTGATAGAAAATACAATGGCAGAAATAGAAGAAAAGGTAGTAATGACACCAAAAAGTAAAACTCCCACATCTACAATATTAGTGATTGAGCGAAAAGCTATTGCAATAGCTGAGCCTTCTGATAAAATTCATATTGCTGGTGGGGATCACACTGGAATTATTATTAATAAGGAAAAAGTTTATGGTAATATTATTTTCAACTTCAGATGGAGTATACATAAGATATTCATATATACAGTGTAAACTCCATGTAACATCCCTCGTCCAACAAACTCCCTAAAGCGTCGAAATCAATTGGCTTTAGTTGGTTTAGCTTCTCTTCCATGCACCTTTTCTTCTCTGGATTTAACGAAAACTCTTTATAACACTATAAAATGCACAGTCCCTTCGGTGTCATTATATAGAGTTTACACTGTACTTAGTTTTGTTTATTTCAAGTAAATTATATGTTACAGAGAATGGTTTATCAGAGCCTTGTCAAACCCAGCTAGAGTTTTGTGTATATTTGGTATCTGCTGCTGATGGTACCCACACAAGAGAAGCAAGAGCATTAAGATTTTGGTTTAAACCTGAAGTGTCTTTACATTATTGTACTCATGAAGCTCAGGCTTTCTTTAGAGAGCTTGTTAGTCCACAGGATTTTCCTAAAGGTATTTACTATAATATAATATGAAAATGGCTTTTATTTTAAATAAAATGAAGCACAAATTATTTTTGATATAAAACAATAATTTTGTATTGTCAAATAATCAATAATAAATGCAGCAGCCATGAACAAGCTTATTGATAACAAACCATATCCTGTGATATAAACTTTTATAATTAAATATTTACATTAAAATTTCCTCTATATTTGCTGTGTGTATATTAAAATTACAAGATAAAGTTTCACAATGTTTGTGATGAAATAATAAATAAGAAGTAATGTAAAGATGTACAATGACCTTAAAGACCAATAAAATTATAGCAGTTGAAATTGTTTTTTGTATGTCCTTTAGCTTGTTGTCTATGTATGAGTATTATAAATAAAATTAATGACTGAATGTGAAGTGTAGAGTATATTTCAATAATTTTGATTTACTTTTTGTTATCTTGATTGAGAACTTTCTGATCATCTTTCTGTGACTTACCATGGAAAAGGACGTAGCCTACACTTAGTGCAATATATATTTAATGTTGTCAATTAAAGTAAAAAAAGATTATTAAATACCAATGTGATAATTTTTTAACAGGTTTATTTTCATTTTATTAGAGTCCTACTATATTTTTAGATTATGTTGGTTTTATCAAGAAGATAATAAAATTAATGCAGAATAAATATTACCAACTGAAAGTATTGGAAGTGGAACTAAGACAGGATGGCACAGGTTCACCACCACCAGGTAAGTAACAAATGTCTGTGTGAAATATTTGTTCTAAATAAATTATAAGTATTCTTACAAAATGATGCAAATAAGATTCATTTTAATTTTTATATGGAAGTAAGACATTGTAATTGTTAAAATAACAGTAATTATTAACTGTTTTTATAGAAGGAATGTAGTTTGTATCAAATGCCAAAATTATATTGGTATCCTAAAGTAATAGTTTTAGCCATTAAAATAATTTGTTAGAATCTATAAACAAAATTATATAAAACTTAAATTTACTTTTTTTATGAACAGAGGCCAATGGTGTGATACCATGTAAGGATGTAATATACAAGTATTATAATGGTAGTATGTATATATCTATTATTATATTTTTGCACGTTTTTTTAGTTTTCTAACTGCACTGATACTGTTATTATTATATTAACAGTTGATTAAATTACACTTAATACTAAAACCATATCATATATTTTTAAAGGAAAATTTTTCAAGATTAAATTCATAGAAGTAATTTATTATTTGAAATGTTTTTATAGCATAAAAATTTACGAAAATAATATCTTCATTAGACTCCGTTTTTATTGTAATGCGATTATTATTTGAAAAAAAGCATGATTCTTTAAATAACATAGAGATATATTGTATTAATGCAATTAGCTTGGGACAAGTCAGTTTATAGTTTATATGTCATATCTTTTATTAGATTTTCCAAAACAGATCACAAGTAACAGCTTCACAATCTCAACCATTTAATGGTCAGTGGTAGAGTGGAGTGAATTGTAACTTATATTTGAATTTTTTTCATAGTTGTAATTTCTTACTATATTTTTATTACTAATTGAAATGAAACAGTTTGCTTAATAAGTTTTTAAGTATATCACAAAGCCGTAAAAATTGCTTGAATTTATATAAAATGTTGGACAATTAATATAATTACTCACTGAACTTATAACCTTATAGAAGATGGCATTACAAAGAGTATGTGTTTTAAAAATCCTTGTTGTGTTACATTTTGAAAGACGTTTTCTTTCACTTTTTCACATTTTATTTCTCTCACTGCTCTTTCCACAGATCTATGGCTATAAATATCCTATTCAGAAAATGAAAATTATTTCAAATTTATTTCAAAGCCTACATAAACAATAAAGTGTTTTAAATGTTTTTTGTACATGAGAAATAAATTTTAAAACTAATGCACATGTAAATTAGTTCTGTAAGTTTTGGTTTGGGTAGATTGATTCTTAGCCAGTTACTGTTATTACACATATAAATCCGCTAAACTATAACACATTATTTTGTCTTCAGCGTTTATTGAGGACAGTTCGTCAAATCAAACACAATTTTCGGAACAAAAAGTTTTGGACATGATCGAGAATGCATATCCCAATCCGTTGACTGTTGAAGATTTTGTAACGTAAGTAGTTCTTCGATAGCCGATTTCCCGTTGTACATTTGTCTCGCCTGTTGGTTTTTTGTTTATGAAACCTATTCTATTCTAATTTTCACTCATAATCTCATGTGTAGAAATTCACAAATTGTTTTAAACGTGAGATTATAGATAAGTTAATAAAATTTAATAAATTTATAAGATTTAATTTATAGTGCTGGCGCATGGTCGAAGGCAGAGGTAAAAGATGCACTGGAGTCTTTAGAAGAAAAAGGTCTCACGCGACCATTATCTGATGGATTATACATCCGGCAGCATAGTGTTGATACTCAGGTAAGAATTCATATTCAAATATATTACATTCAGATTACATATATATTCTACTTTTCTAAAAAAAATAATCTCAAAAAGACACTCAGTGAGTACTTACTTACCAGTTCAGTAAAATAATGGGCGAAACGGTCGCAGAAACATGTCCGTCAATAGACAATGGAGCCATTTTTTACAGCATTTATGATTATTTTTATCAAAATCGCTTTTGATTTTTAAAATGAAAGTATTTTTATAATATTATAATATATTTTTATAAAGAAAATCAAGAATTTTTTCTTATAAATTGAGGAATAGTTAAATACTTTGTCTTTATTGATTTTCGATCTAGGTGGTGAAGCAAATGCCGACACTGTGTTCCTCTCGGCAACCAACAATTGCAGTAGTGACAGCGTTATACTGTGAAAAGCAGGCTGTCGATGCTATGATGGATAATCAAGAAACTTACGTGCGGTTTACAACAGTTGGTAAGTCTTTTCTTTAATTGATATCCATTGTGGCAAATGCACAAGCCAAAAATATGTCTTGGAAAAACTGAGGCAACCATTTCCAAATTCAATTTTAAGACAGCTAGGAACAAATATAAGAAATAAATCTATATATAATTGTGTTATTCAGATGCTATAGGTCAAAAAAGAATCACAACTAATGACAAATTTAAGGAGCACTGAGCATTGTAATGTTATAATTGAAAACAATAAGTATAAATAGCTTATAATGGTCACAATTAATCTGCACAGAAAAAAAACAAAAATAATTAATAAGATATATCATTTCTATATTACAATAAATTAATTACACTTATTCAATAAGACAAAACTGAAGAGTGTAAAAAATAAAACTTATGCATCTCTATGAAGTTGATAACATTCAACTAATTAAACTTGTGTTGCATTTAAACATAACTCATAAATTAAACATATATTATTCACATTACAACAAGGATAGCTCTTAACTTCTATAGTGTTCAATCCCTAAGACACCAATTAAGTTGTGTTACTTCAACTATGTCACCACTGAATGATATACTCGAAGGATTATATTTGAGGATCGCTGAGGTTATTGTATATTCATTTAATTTTATGTCAACTATCTCAAACTCTTTTACCCAAAACTTAAGGGTGAAAATGCTATCTGAAAAATAGTATCTCTAAGAAAATATTCTCAAAATGTTTTTTGTATATTTTGAAAACTGGGAATTGTTAAAGAATAAAAAATGTATGTTTGTTTATAGCCCACATATAAATCTATATTTGAAATATTTTTTGATTACAGTAAATAACATAGCACTATAGAAAAATGATTATAAATACCTGTTAATACAGATTTAACTGAAGGATCACTCTTTTCTTCCTCTAGTTTCCCTCTTGTACGTATCACAAAATCATTCTCATCACATACTAATTCAATATGTATCTTATTGTCTTCATTATTAAAACCCTCTAAAACAAATCCAATATAGAACCTGCAAATAGTAAATAAGTAAGCCTTTAACTATTATATTGTTCTTAAGTGCCTAAAGAAAACAGCGGAATATTAAAAATGAAAAAATTATCTCAATTGAATTTACTAGATCATCAAATATAACTATATATTATGTATGTAAAGCTTACTTGTCTGTTGATTTTAATTCTGCTGTAAAAGTTATACTGTTACCAATTTCTAGTCCTGGTATTCTAATCACCAGTTTGTCGTCTCTTGATTCTAATGGATCTCTCGTCATTGTTGTTTCATTAAGCTCAGTCTGCGGTACGTTCGTGCTGAATTTGTGAATGAAACGAATTTAGTTTACAAGCTATTTTTATGCGTTTACATGTATGCTGGATTTGAGGATAATAAACAATATACCTCTTTATGTGTTCGGTAATTTTAGATCAATTTTGAGGAAATACAAATTTCCCCCACAATATTATATACATAATAAGTAATAATATAATTCAGAAAAACAGGATACATTTATTTTTCTATATTATAATGTTAAAATATTGGCAGTCCATTACACCGAAACATAGTATTGACATTGACATAGACATATCTAACGCGCATGTCTGAACTCCACGATTTCTCCAAAATGTTTCGATTCAAGTTTAAACGACAATGCACATTCACTTTATAATATTATGTTGAATTCTTTATTAGTATTTATTTCACCCTGACAATAATAATACTTGTCTTACCTAAAAATACAATCCCAACAATATTTGAGCATTATTGATATAAAACGGACGAAAGTTTTCTTTTTGATTAAACCTCAAAACTGATTGTGGCGATCTTGCGCAGCGAATAATCGTGATGGAATGCGTAACTCAACGCATGGTTTAGGTTACGTAATGTTGAAAATAAACACTTATAGGTAGATAGGTACTTTGCATCACAACACAGTAACACACCTTGAGACTAAATCAAATGACTAGCTAACCAAAAACTGCTATTTGTCTATTCATCTACGCCTGATTTTCAAGGCGATAATAAAACTAGCGACCTACGTGTACCTAATAGTTTATCGGCTTGTGAACAAGTGTACAACATCGTGTAAATTTAGAATTATATGTATTATATATACCTATTATATATTCTTTTTGTCATGAAAATTATCAACTAATGCATAGGCAGACACATCTAGACAACCTAGGCATTTGTCCACAATTGACTTTTCTGATAAAGCACGACTCGGATTTTCTCTCGCGCCCGCCGCGGTTGCGTGCTCGCAGTCTGTAAAACCCAGATATGTATGTAAAAAATGTATTCACATATCACGACACAGTTTGGGCCCGGGGCGTCTGCGGTTGTTCGCGGCAGGCAACAACAGTTCGCACCCACGAAAATAAAGTTAGAAGATATTTTAATGAATTGTTTTTAAATTAAGTCAACAGTTATTGTGACGTTAATAAACAGCCAATACTTTATAAATTTTTGTTAATTTAATTTGAAATTAATTACAATAATACTACCTCCTAGTTTATGATAAGTTTTTTAATAATATAATTATATAGAGTTTCTTAAAACTAAAATTTATTACTTTAATATGTTTCAATTTATTTTAATTTATATTTATTTATAAAGATTATCTTCAAAATGTATGGTAAGTACTTTTGAACGGGTGCACCAAAATTAATAATTGTTTTAACATTGTGTTGGTTATAAGGACTTAGGTTTGTGCGAATAAAATAATATCTAAAAATTGTAATATTAAACTGCTGAATCGATTAATTGAATTTTAATGTAACCATTTATACATTCATTTTGAGTATGTATTCAATGCATTACATGTATAATGTATAAAATTCACTGACATTTAATTTTTTAGTACGCTGTGTTTTATATTTTATATGTATATGTAAAAGAAAATTGTGTTGGTTATATTATTAATTAAGAAACTGCATACGCTGCGGTCTCGTGAATTTTGAAAATATAACCTCAAAATGCTTCCGCCTCGTGAATTCTGGCTCTGACTATTCACGGAGGCAGATTATTTCTTTTACTAATGATATTGCCAACAGAAAATCCCAAATTTTCATCCTTCTACCAACATCCCTTATTTTTTAATAGGCATATTAGTTGTTGATATACATATATGTATGTAGGTATAATATGTAATAACAACGTTTGCTGGGGTCAGCTAGTAAAACCATAAAGCGAAACACAATTATAGCGCAGGTCCAGTGACGTACGGTAGATTGGTGCGCGCTGAACACTCATAATATGACGGCTTCATATTAAGTTATATTTTTAGATTAACTACATTCTCAGAGATAGTTTTTTGTTATATTTTAAGTATCTCACGGAAGCCTAAAAATTACACCCACTGAGTTTATTACGCTGGTTCTTCTCAATAGGGTTAGCTTGGAATCGGTGTGGGACTGATTTTGACGTACAACAAGCTGAATTTCTGTAAAATACTTATGTTGTATGAAAATATTTCATCTCATTTCTGCTGCTCAGACTCAAAACACACAATATTATGAAAACATTCGAAGTTCTGCACTAATGCCAATATTATTATAAATAATAAATGTATAAAAAATACTTTATTATTACATAAATTTAGACTTTTTACATCAGCCCAAAATTTGTCATCATCTTATATTATTTATTAATTCGTTTTTATATACAGTTTAAACTCCATGTAACATCCCTCGATTTAACTACAAATTCCCTAAAGCGTCGAAATCAATTGGCTTTAATTGGTTTAGCTTGTCTTCCATCCACCTTTTCTTCTCTCCATTTAACGACAACTCTTTATAACGCTATTAAAAGCACAGTCCCTTCAGTGTCGTTATATAGAGTTTACACTGTATATGTATTTCTGTCATAATTTATTAAGAAATTATGTGTTTGTTAGTGAGGTAATTATTACTATCAATCTGATTATGGGGAATAAATACCACACAATTTTTTAAACTTTTATATAATGATTTTCAATGCCAAATTTAAAGAGCGCTGCGGTACATTTTATTTTTACCACAATATCACTCGTAATACTAATACTATAGCCTCAGTACGTTCGTGAAAGCCTCATTACGTTCATAATTATAGTAATTTACTCCACTTACTCCACTTTACTCCATTTAATTATTCGTATGAATCCTATCATCCCGGAATATAAATTTCTTCGGATTTAATTAATATAATTTTCGAAAGAACTAAAGTTTTTAAAATAATCTACGTTAATAGAATGAAATGTTACATTTTTTAAAGTAAATTTCATAATCTCCAATTGTTAATCATTACAATTCGGAGACGGTCTCCTATATGGTAAGAGAACACCGCCGCCCACGAAAAACCGCGCAACAGTCCGCTCATTGCTTGTGTTGCCGGTATTTTATGCCACTTAAGCGACAGTTTTTAAGGGCCTCCGTTATCTACACTCACTCTGCGAAACACAGTACAAGTACCGTTTCACGCTGAGTATTCTGTGAGGATAGTTTCAAATTGTTTTTTAAGTATAGCCCGGAAATCACCAAATTATTGCACATTTAAAATGTGTTTTATAGTTTTTAAGAAAAGTTGAGTTCACAATGACCATTATTAATTCCTCTTCTGAATAATTATTAGTTATTTGTCATATTGACATAGGAAACCCAACGATTAGAGGTCATTTTATAATTGAATCATTATACTTGATAAAAAGTGTGATAAATGTCCTCAACAATACGCTCTTCTAAGTATTAAAATATTCGTTATCACTTTATTTGATCTTTGTCTTTTTCACTACGTCATTGGACAAGACTATGCATTGCAAATTCAGCTTTTTATAATTACACTAATTATTAACGGAGTCAGCACTTGTCAATAATTCATTGCTTTAGATGCACAATTTGATAAGGATTTGAAAAGATCTGCAAATGAAAGATAATCATTCTCCTTATTGTTTTTTTTAATTACCTCTATATACAATTTAACAGGTGTCATATCATTGATAAGTAGTCAAATGTAAAATTTCTTGGGTACTGCGGGTTACGCAGTAATGTGCCTTATATCCATAAGCAACATTGACCGCAAAACGAAGAGTATATTATATACCACTTTACAATCACTATTTAAAAACCTTCTATTTCCTTCTATCGACCTATATCCGAACGAATCAAAATATTCCTCAGGTCTTTTGTAGTTGATAGGCCAGTTAGACCCTAGTTGGTTAAATTAAATTAGTGTCGGAGTCAAATTGGCAGACGATTCGGGGACATTTACTGGAATAAATAATAATAAATATAAATACTGGAGGCTGGCTGTTCATGTAATTCACGTCCATCGTTGCAAAAAATAAAATCCTTTTTTTTTTCAAACAAAAGTAACAGCTTCAAAGTGAATGAAAATGAATTCAATGTAAAGTGCATGAATATTTAGGTT
>DWCF01001557.1:0-29532 GCA_018230265.1 Delias oraia | reverse complement strand
GTCCTTTAGTCGCCTCTTACGACATCCCATTAGGAAGACTGGGAGTGGTACTATTCTGATCCGGTAACCACACGGATCTTTATTCGAAGGGTCTGTATGACACTATTTAAATATATGAGTCCAAAAATGAAAAACTAAATTAAAACTATAGTGTTAATCAAGACATAACAGTCTTAATCTTGCTAAAAAGTTTTCTGTTTTATAGTCCATACCAGTAGCTAAATAATTAAGCTGTAAGTTAATAAATGAAATATACAAAATTACACTCCCAGTGAAAGTTTCACTGATGAAATCTGACTGGTCATAATTTAGTATAAACAACAGTGAGTTTCGTAGCACTAGCCGGTTAATGAACCGGCGACTCGTATTGGCTTGGTTGCATCGGCACGTACCTATTCAGTAGGGCGGTGGTCGTATGAGCGCTGGCAATTGAGCACGGCCGGCTTAATGACCAGCCGGCTGAAATGTAATTTCCACATACATCCATGAACATAGCAGTGATTTTATTTACTATGTTTTTGTGTTCTTTCTTGAAATATTCCACTCAGTGATTATTTGTTATAGACACAGTTACGTAACGAAAGCTATTTTAGGGTTGAAAAAGGCCATTGAGATTTTCTTGGCTGCCTTCCCAAATAAGGACATATTATCCGTTAAATTGTCCTTTACAAGGGGTCATATTCTGTGATTCTATATTAAACGATATAGAGAATGTTCTGTTTTTGGTAATTACTGTCTACACTTTGGAATTTTGGAGGCAAATTGGTACATATCTTTGAGCTTTGAAAATCAAATTAACATGAAACAATAACTTTCAATGAGACAAGGTAACTAACTTTTTTGAAAAAAAAAACTAGATTCAATAGAATGATAACAATGTGGACATATTTGAGGTAATAAATGAGTTATATATAAATTGCCTTACTATAATATTATAATAGAAGATTTCTATACAAAACTCAATTTTAATACAGAAAATATCAATATAATGATAAAATACATACCATTAGGTTTTCGTTCAAATTCACACAGTCAACTTGACAGGCCTTTCCTCCCAATTTGATTTCAAGGCAAAGATTATAGAGCAGAATGGAGCCTCAATATTTTATGAAGAAATATTAGAATTGTATGGAGTAAATGACAAGCTATAGCGAGTACGCTATCAGATTAGATTGTTGCTAAGCCATTACTATGACTTAAAGCAATCGAAACTTATGAAAATCTTATAATAATCAATACAGCCATTTTAATAAATTAAATGATTTTTATAATATAGTCTCATACAAATAGTCTTATTTACTTCTTACCGTACGTTCACTTACGGATCTGAATAGAATTTAAAATTGAATGACTAAATATTAAATTTATTCAGCCTATGGAAAGGTTTGACAGTGGCCGGGTGAGTGTCTTTCTACTGTTAAACCCGTGGAAGAGCTACACTCAAGCATAGGCTGACGCTCTAATTTGACAAGCTCATTTAGACTGATACCACTCATAGAGTACCATCGTGAAAAAGTATTTATTCTGTGTTTTGCTGAGAGTGAGGTTATCGGAGGTCCACAAAAAAGCTGGCTACAGAATCATAACTCGGATCGCGGCGCGTCTCTGTATGTGTAATGGTGATCTTGACTAGAATATGATACGCCACATATTAAAAAATATTTTATGTTATTGTATACAACAGAGCAGGTTTGCTTTCTATATGGTAAGAGAACATCGCCGCCCATGGACAACCACGCCACAGTTCGCGCATTAGTTGTATTTCCGGCTGAAAATGAACTATATCATAATATGTTATATTACCAAAAGTATATATTCCAATTATATAAGATATTAATATATTAAAACGTTTATTATCTTTGAAATATAATGTGGTATATTCTGTTAGTTGAAGCTAACACTTAGCAATTATTATTGACACGAACCCTTTGATGAAGTAATTTTCTTGTAACATCAGTCGATCAATAATGTAGAAGGTATCAAATACACCCATAAATTATTCATATATTAACTACCTCTCATCTAAACAAATGCTCAATTTATGTATAAATTGAATAGAAGGTTAAATACAATGATTTAAATAGAGATTTAGACGTTTGTTTTCAAATATATAAATAGCCAGCCTTTGTTGTGTAGGATTAATGCTTTTTATCTGTCAATTGTATAGCAAGCGACGGAGGAGAGGCCTCTACTATTGCAAGAGATCACCGCCACGCACGGACAACCGCGCTGCAATCTATGTATTCTTGGTGTTACGCCACTTAACGGTAAAATTTCAAGCGTGTCCAATATCCCCACGCACTCAGTGAAACAGTACAAATACCTTTTCATGCTGGTATTCTGTATGCACGGACCACTTCAAACGAGGCGGTGTAATTATTACGTTATAAGATGCATATTATATGTAATTTTTCTTCTTAAAAGGGCAGCAGTACGTACGAGGTACAACTACAGTGTAGATAGATATTTATAGACATCGGACGAGTAGTTTTTTGCAGTAGTAGACTTTTCAAATAGAAATCTCCAGGTTAAGATGCTGTAATTTGTACAATATCCAAAAATACTTAATAAATAATCTCAATTCCTTCCACAAGGCCCTTCTAATAGCTGGAAAATACGCAGGACATTTGCCAATCCCCTCTACCTTATAATTTTCATCGTTCCGCAGCAATGACCATTGATTGAACTTAATAAATGATATCGGAGAGGAAAATAAAGATTGATCGAGTCCATTTCTACTTACGTGCGATGGCCCGTAAAGAAAAGCTTCTATCGGCTGATAAGATACCGATTTGTGATATTATTTATGGTTGCTAAGCAATAGAAGATCATTGGAAGTTCATTTCAGTGATTGAGTTGTATTACTTTACTGCTAGCTAAGCCCGGTCTCGCGTGGATTTTTAAAAAACTTCAATATATTTTTAATATACACACTAACTCTTCTTGCGAGGTATTTTTTGTTTAAGTAAGGATCTCCAATATTTGTTTCAATATAATAAAATTATATAGTCTGCAAAATTTATCAAATTTTAAAAGTTAACCAATAGTTATCGCAATTTACACGATTTAAGGATTTTTTCGAACTATTTTTTTACAGCTTGAGTTACATTATTGGGTTTTTATAAGGAACCCTGATTTTTTTGAAAATATAACGAATAAAAGCCGAAAATAAAAAAAAATCCTTTCTCATATATGGTAAAAAAATCACCGCGCCACAGTCCACGCATTGATTATGTTGCCGACTTTTTATGCCACTTAAGCGGCATTTTAAAGCGCCTTCTATATCCTCACTCACTCTGCAAAATACAGCACAAGTAACGATTCACGCTGAGTATTCTGTGAGCCCGTGGTATCACTTCGCATGAGTCGGTCCAATCAGTGTGTCAGCATATGCTTTGGCATAGCACTCCCACGGCTGCGACAGTGTTATACACTCAGACAGTTCACTGTCAACCCTTTCCAGAGACCGAATAAATTTTGAAGTAAATTATAATTACAGTCCCGATACCTCTCGCTTCATGGTACACTTATAAAACCATTAAGCTACGAGGCTCTCCAAATTTTTTGTAATTAATTATAAACACTATTTTGACCACGAATGAGAAACTCGTGCCATTTTCAGCTTAAATTAATCAAAATTAGTAATAAATACTACTTGAAAATATGAAATTAATGGTCTTCAGAAAAACTGTTACGTATAATGTGATATAGGTAGTAAATTATATCGTAGGAGATTTCGGTATGAACGAGGTTGTCGGAGAAGATTGGATCTTTTTATTTATCTTTCTGACTGTGATAAATGCGAAAGCTCATACAAACTTATAGGTTTCCCTACAATAAAAAACTTTCGCTTTAAAAATTGAATATTTATTGTACTACTTATATCATAATATACATCACACGTAAGAAGAAATTAAAAAAGTCTGAAACGATATACCTAGAATTATAAATCAGTTACTAAAAGAATTTTAACACTTTTCGTTGAGAGATATATTTGTTATCTAGATGTTTGAAAATCCAAATGAGCTATGTATTTTTCTTGTTTTTCCTCCGCTTACATAAATTTTTCATCGGAAACCTCCTTTCCGGTCGGCTGTTCGGGGAAAAATAATTTTTCATTTTTTTCACTAGTGAAAAAAATCAAGAATTCGCTATTGATATAAGACGCTCGGCTCTTTTGGGGCTTTATTTTTTTAGTTTTACACTCATAAAATGTTTTGTGTTTTGTCTTATAAGTTCTATAATGCAGAGGGTCGCTTATGCTAAGTGAAACTTCTGCTTGTTTGCTACCATTTCCATAAAAAAATCTATTTATTACCTTAATTATAACAGATACCGCTAAGAATTTGTTATTAACACCTATACCTTAAATAATAAAAGGGTTCCTAAGTACGTTTAAATCAAAGGTGACTCACCTTAACCTCAGCGTTAGCATATGCTTTAGCGCATGTTAAAGCATATGCTTTAGCGCATGTTAAAGCATATGCTAACGCTGAGGTCGTAAATAATACTACGGCGTCACAGAATACCAGAGTAAAACAATACTGGTTCGCTGAGTGAGTAAGGATATCGTAGGTTATTGAAATGATATCACTAAAGGGACTAAAGCGAAGTCCGGCAACACAATTAAAACTCGGGTTTAGTTACGGTTGTCTCTTGGTGGTGGTCACTTACCATAGAGAAGGCTAGTCTGATTCGTTGCCCATTATACCATAACTAACCCCTTAGGAGAATTTTATAGATTCCATTCGATCTATTACTGTGTGTTTCGGTTTCAAAACCTGCAAATGAACATAAAACAAAGCCGTGCCAACCTCAAGTACGTGCAAATCAAACAGCATCGAGTCACAAAGTTTGAAGCCTGTGTGAAACGACAAATACGCTGAAAAGTTAGCAAAACGCTGATGTGTTTGAAAACCGTGCGTCAGCGTTCCCTTTGCAGAGCGATAAAACTGTGCCGGCGGAAATGTTTAGCTGTTTTATTAAAAACTGGAACAAAAGAGATCAGTTTGTGCGTCATTTCGAGTGTAGCTTTCTAAATCTGCTTCAAACGAAATCCATAAGCTAACGTTGCTTTATGGAATAATTTTGGAGTGTAAAATTTTGTATGAAATGAAAAATAATAATGATCTTCATTAAATGTAATGTTAAACTTCTATCAGATATAGAATTTTTTTATTATTTTAATTACGTGACTTATGCTTAAAATATTTTTTATAGTATGGCAAGCAACCGAGCAGGCTAAGGGTCCTCTGTGGTAAGAGATCATCGCCGCCCATGGTCAACTGTGCAACTTATGAAGATTTTGTTTTTTGCCGACTTATACGCCACTTTGACAGTATAATTTTACGGACCTCACTCGTTTAGTTAAACATACTATTACTTTTTCAAGCTGGTACTCTGTAAGCCCATGGTATAATTTTGGGTTAGCCGGGCCAATAGTATATCAGAATGTAATCGCTATTGGTGTGATGCGTAAATCTACCTCGTAAATCAGCTTCATCATGGCTTTGCCATGGGTGTGACATCATTAAGATACTCGCCCGGCCACTGTGAAGTCAAATTATAATTTTTTTATTCGGAACAGGGATTGACCCCGATACCCGCTTCGTTGTTGGCTTACAATGCTTGTTTATCAGAGAGATACATAGAGAATGTATGATCATAAATTCAAAGACATTTGAAAAAAACAGTCCGATGGACGTATTATAATTACACTTTTATAATTAATCAGTAATGTTTACGTAAGTCATTCCATGTTTCTACATACATAGTCACCTCAGTTATATATAATAATAACCAAATAACCAGTTGTTTATATCAAAGAGGCTCCCTAATCACATATATTAACAAAATAATCAATAATCGTAGGGTTAGCGAAGCGATTCGTCGCGCCGAACACCAAGGAGTAATTATTATTGTCCTCGCCATGATGTTAACGTCCAACTCATTCCCATTTATTATAATTAAGCATGAATACTGTTGGACCTTGTTGCCCCAAAGAGACCTTTTTGTTTCTATCAGCTTGATGATTAATGGTTTTATAAACGGGCTATTGTGCTTTTGGATAAGTTTTTTCAACGATGTCTATTTTATCTCATGATCTGCGTTCCACTATAGTAGCCTAGTTTTTATGGCAAATTAACTTTTATTAAACTAGGTCTTAGTACTTCTTTGACAGATTAGAATTTATAGAAAAAATATAGAAAATTTGTAAATCGCTGTCGATCGAGAGCTTACAGCCGTAAGTATATTCAAATATAATAACAATCTGATAAGTCGCCTCCGATAAGTAGGCCCAATGAGGAGGCCTATGTCCACACAGTAGACATCCTACGTTTGAAATGATGACGACGAATGATGAATTCAGATTTGCTAACCAGTCTACAAAATTTGTTCAATTTTCTTCAATCATTTTGTAAATAAAAAGGATTTATAAAGTAAAAATAAAAGTTCCATGTATTTAAAGTTTACTATTAAGCTGCATTTGTAGAAATAATTTTAAGGACTTAAAATCATTTTTCTCTATATATTTTTTATTGTGTAGCGGGCAACAAGAGGATCTCTTCTATGGTGAGAAAGTACCACCGCCATACGCGCTTTGGTTTTGTTGCCAGTATTAGCGATATCGATACTCATTCAGCGAAACTGTACAAGTTGAAGAGTGTTCCACGCTGGTATTCTGTGAGTTCGTGGTTTTACTTCGTATAGCGGGCCGAATTAATGCCTCAGTATATGCTACAGTGGGTCTACCAAAGGTAATGCAGTGTTAA
Organism: Delias oraia; assembly: GCA_018230265.1. Classification (NCBI taxonomy): domain Eukaryota; kingdom Metazoa; phylum Arthropoda; class Insecta; order Lepidoptera; family Pieridae; genus Delias; species Delias oraia. Next base: position 22,759 of record DWCF01001557.1, on the reverse strand, counting down.
GACAATCGAACGGCTAATCTCAAGCCCTCCCAAAGACCGATTAAATTATATTTTTTTTACTAGGACTGGGAACTGCTCGGCCATGAGATGTTTAATATCATAAGATGTTTAATACTTAAACTCAGTTGAAAATCCAAGTAACATTTTATTCGTTCAACATATTTATTTAGTTTACTTTAAAAAATATGCTTTAAAAGTCAGTCAATAATATAAAAAACAATCATGTTATTACATGGAGCTTTTTATTTTCGTCAGAATATCGCTGTTTTTCGATATGAAAGTAGATAAAACAATGAACGAAGTTAGGCTGTGACATTTCGTAATAAAAGTTCGCCGTCATCAATCAAAAGCTTACAGAGTTTCGGATTATATGAATTTTAGGGAAAAAACTGTGACATTATTATTGGCCTGATCACTATACTGACTTGACTTGACAATTTGCAATGTCAGAAATTTTCAAATAAAATGATTATAAGTATACTTAAAATTTTATTTAAGAGATTAAGGCAATATTGGGTAAACTTTATTGATGTCCATATATAGAAATATTTCTTAAAGGTTCAGTTCAGCATATTCATGAACGATTTCAAATAATTTTGTGATGATATGAGCTCTGCTAGAATAGTATATACCAGGTACAAATAGATGAATTAAGTCAGATAACAGATATGGTAAGAAATCACTGTTACCCATGGGTAAGCGCGCTATAATCCCCATTTTGGTTGTATTGCCAGATTTTCACACCGCTTAGGTGTTATAAGTAAAGGACCTTCGGTATGTTCTATCACTCAACGAAATATTAAATAAAGTATCATTCATATTAAATAAAGTATAAAAATTATCAAATATTAAATAAAGTATAAAAATTAAATATGAGTTTCACGCTGGTATTCTGAAAGCCCGTGGTATCAAGCCCAATACGTCAGAATATTATTCAGTATAGTTTTTCAAGGTGTTAAGAAACTTGCCTGGTCTATATAAAGCCCTTCCTAAGAGCTAATAAATTAAAAAATAAATTATAAGTCTTGTTCAGACAGTGTTTTGAACCTCATACATCTGACTTCTCGATCTTAATATACCACTCAGTTAGAAGGTTATGAAATTTAATTTATATTTAACGATTTTTTTTAAAGATAAGTAATGAGTAATGAAAAGTATGATGGTAAGAGAATACAACCAATGGACAAATGCACCATAGTCTTGGTCAACTCAATGCGCCTTGGTTGTGTTGGCGGACCGTGGTATTACTTCGGACGAGCCGGCTTAATTTATGCTTCAGCATATGCTTAAGCATGGCACTCCATCGGGTACAAATACGAAATTAAGCAGATACATACAAATAATAAATTATCCGCCAACAATATAAAAATTAAATACACAAATGGTAGTGTTACTAAGTCGTGTTGGCAGTGGACCAAAATTTGTTTTTAACGCTAACTACGCTTAACAAGCGATGAGATTTCATTAAAAACTAACTATTTTAATGATACTACCCCAGCTAATGAGATCAGAGAAGCGCGGGTGCGAGGATTGCAATTTTGTCTCTAAAATTTATCATAAAGTTGAAGTTAACATTTTAACTGAGTACCTTGAAATACGCCATACGAACAATTCTCGATGAAATATTTTATGACACTAATGTTTTTATTAAAAAGAAGTAATCCACTGAAGCGTAGTGGCATTAGCGGTAAAAAAGTTGTACGTTTTTTTATAGTATAGCGGCGTAAAAGCCGGCAAAACAACCAATGCGCGGACTGTGGCGCGGTTGTTCTTGGCCGGCGGTGTTCTCTTACCATATAGGAGACCTACCTACTCTGGTGTCTGCTATAGCAGAATATTTATATTCTATAGAATGAAAAAATAAAAATAAATAAAACTACAGTGATTATAATAATTTATTAACATAACGGTTGTAATATAACACTTAATTGCTAACTAAAGGCCATTGTGTATTGTGAAAGTAATGGTGCTAGGCGCCATTCGGCCTGTAGAGACCACAGTGGAATTTTATTGTTAATTGATCACTTAATTGAATAATTAGTTTCTAAATTAACTTGTTTGTATTTACATATATCTTATGTACAAAAGGTTTACACGAATTCTGATTAGGAAAGGTTAAAACCATGAATTTACAAAAGACCAACCGTATTAGTAAAAGTATAACCCGTGGCAGAGCTATGTTGAAGCATATTCTGACGCATTATTTGGGCCGGTTCATTCACAGTGATACCATGAGCTCACATTATATTCAGCGAGAATTGGTAGCTGTTTTTGAAGCGATACTTCTACTGTGTTTCGCTGCTGAATGAGTGAGGATATCGGGGCCCCTAAAAAGGCCGCTTAGGCGGCGAAAAAGCCGACTTCACAACCAATGAGCGGAATGTGGTGCGTGGTGGTTCTCTTACCATACAAAACGAGTTCACTGACTACTAACATGAAATAGTACTTGTATTGTGTTTTGATGAATGAGTGAGACCGTCGGAGGCCTTTGAATTTATACCGCTTAAGCGACGTAAAAAACCGGCAACATAAAAAGATGGATTATTGCGCGGTATTCCATGGGTGACCTTAATCTCTTATCAATAGAAGACCGCCTCGTTATTTGCTATTTAGTAAAAAGCTACCTTATTTACACATAGAAGACAAACTTCTAACATATATAAAAATATATATTATATATAATATATACAATACGTATATTATATTATATATTAAATATAATATATATATTATATTTAATATTATATATATTATATAATACGCCACCGTATATATAAAAATATAAATTGTAATTGTGTTAAATTGTATAATCAATTTAAATTGGGCGTTTTTATTGAAAATAAATTATAAATGTACTTTACATTTTCTAAATATATTAAGTAGCGAATAATTCAGTATAGTGTTGGCTCGCCTCTGCGTATTTCCTGTTTCCTACTAAAGTAAACAGAGAGCATTACAGGCACGCAAGACAAGAATAAACATTAATTTATCTTTGTTTACTCCAGTCGAGACTAAAATCCACCGTGTCACAAGTTGGTGTTCAACAAATTTGAATAAAGTGCAATTTTATGTTTTGTTTTATCTGATAAGTGGGCGTATAAAAAAAAATAAAACTTTTTTTACACTAATAAAATCTTAGTAACAAGAGAGTCTCGTAGCTTAATGGCTTTAAAAGTATATCATGAAGCGAGAAGTTTCGGATACGAATCCCAGTCCGGACAGTTATAATTTAATTTATAATTGATTCGGTCTCTGAAACGGCTTGACAGTAAACGGACAAGTGTCTTAATACTGCCGCACCCGTGGGAGAGCCATGCAAAATTGGGGCGGCTCATCCGAAGAGATACCACGGGCTCACAAAATACTTAGTTTCGCAGAGTGAGTGAGAAGGCCCTTAAATAAGCCGTTTAAGCAGCGTAAAAAGCCGGCAACACTACCAATGCGCGGACTGTGGCGCAGTTGTTCATGTGCGGCGGTGTTCTGTTACCATATAGGAGATACACCTGCACGGGTATCCGCAATGCCATTAAAAAAAACACTAGGCCACGAGACTTAAAATTCCTATTCAGAAGATTCGCTGATTTCCTGTCTTTAATAATAACTTTGAAGTGAATTACTCGAAGGCTTTCGTAAATTTTCTATACTAAGGTGTCATAAACATTTTGCTATTCAATTTCAAGTTGAAACGAACGCCATTGTGAGGCATACCAGCTGTTTGGCTAACTTTGAATGAATTTGTTACAATTACATCAATCAGCACCGTTACCTTCCCTTTTGTGTATTGAATTATAGATTATAAAATCGTGACTTTTTTAAGAAAATATCTTAATTGTTTTATTTAATTCTGACACAAACAGACACAACAAATGTAAACACTAAGAAAAATTCATCTTTTGATTTCTTAAGATTATATTTTAAGATAATTTAAGATAAATTTAAAATGATTAATTTGTACTTCTACACGTTAAATAATTTAATTTTTATAATTTAATTTATATATTGTATTTCTTTTTTGAAAAAGCTTTTCGGTGACCGGGCCTATCTTAACATTATCTACATAAACTATCCTGAATCATATGCTGACGCTAACTGGACCGGCTCGTTTGAAGGGATACCAAGGCTTCACAGTATACCGTATTTGTATTTCGTTGAATTTATGCACTATTTAGACTACCAACTTTCACTCACCTCTAAAATGTATAAAAAGTGACGTAAAAATCTGATAACACTTCCATAGTTCAGGTTGTGCGACGATTATCCTCGGGCAACGGTGATCTTTTATCATCAAGAAGTCCTACCTTTCCCGTTGTCCGCTATATAAGTCCTAAAATCAAAATTTCATCCGTATCACCGTGATGTTTGTCGGTCAACAACTGAGCGTTTTTTAAGGCATTTTGTACTGAGCAACATCTCTTGCGGAATCTGACCAATACAACTTGGAGACCTTCGAAAAATAAGCGTACTTACCCGTGGGAGAGACATGCTGAAGCATATGCTGACTACTTGGGCCGGCTCGTCCAAAGTGATACCACGGGATCACAGAATACTCAACGTGAAACGGTACTTGTACTGCGTTTCGCAGACTGAGTGAGGATATCGGAGTTCCTTACAAATGCCGTTTAAGCGGCGTAAAAAGCCGGTAACAACGAATGCGCGGACTGTGGCGCGTTTGTTCAAGGGCGGCGATGTTCTCTTTCCATATAGGAGACCCATCTGCTCAGTTGTTCGCTAGAGAATAAAAAATCTTAGCTTAATGTTCATTGTACACAATTTTTTAATATGCATATTTGGTATTCAATGTAAAGTTTGTAATTTTAGAAGCGAATAAAATATCTTAAATCGAGCGATGTAATGATCCAATTTACACATTGGCCGGCGATGGCCAAGCTATAATGTGGCCATTGAACGTGCTTTAATAGCTGATCGAGCCAATTGACTACATAATCCACTATTCTTTATCACTTTGTGTTATCCATTAATAAGTGGCACTTAAATAAATTGTTTACCTATTTTTTGTGGAGATTTATTACACATGAACATGTAATAGGAACCTTCACCTATACTAGAGCGCCTCGTAGCTTAATGATTTTAAAAGTGTACCATGAAGCGAGAGGTACGGGTTCCAATCCCTGTCCGGACGGTTATAATTTATTCGGTCTGTGGAAGGGCTTGACAGTAGCCGGGCGAGTGTCTGTGGCACTCTTGGGAGAGCCATGCTGAAGCAAATTCAGACGCACTAATTGGGCCGGCCCGTCCGAAGTGATACCACGGGCTCACAGAATACTCAGCGTGAAATGGTACTTGTACTGTGTTTCGCAGAATGAGTGAGGATATCGGAGGCCCGTAAAAGTGCCGCTTAAGCGGTGTAAGAAGCCGGCAACACAACCAATACACGGAATGTGGCGCGGTCGATCATGAGCGGCGATGTTATTTTACCATATAGAAGACCCACCTGCTTCGTAGTTCGCTATAGCACAAAAAAACTATCATTATAATATAGAGGTATAATTTATGTGTCTCTGGCCCTGCTAAACCAATCTTGAAAAACCAGGCAGTCCTCACAATTACGGCAAGATAGGTTTATGAGACGTAAATCGAAACATTTTTTCGTAAGTATACATGTAAAACTCAAGGGCTATTTCATGTATAAACATGAAATCAAAATTAAAACAAAACTGCATTTATAACAAAGGAAACACATACTTTATTGTCAAAACTAAGTTCTTAAATTAATTATAATTGTAATATTTATAAAAATGCTCGTTTTTTTGTTATTTTTTTAGTAATTTAAATAATAATAATACAAACTTGATGGTGAAAATAGGTATGTAATGAGATTTAATAAATTTAACTTGTGGCTTAAAGAAACTATCAATTCTACATTCGAATATGTACCAGTAGGTACGTTGTCCCTGAACTAACTAAACAAAACCCGGATAGTCCCCGTCGGTCTCATAGAGATTGACCTTGGGACAAGGCAATGCTCCAAGCCGGAAAGCAAGCCTCCGACTCAACTAATCCAACAATGACGTGTGTCTGAGGAATAGTGTCAAAAGATTGGTTTGCCTATATAAATTGACCCAAAATTTAAAAGGGTTTTTCGTAGTAGTGGAATAAAAAGTAAGTCGAATGACAACGGTCCAACAATGTTTGTACAACCGCCGCCTACACCATGAGAAATATAAAAAAAAGTTGTAGAGTTTTACATTGCCTATATAAAGTCCGTGTCGACTTATATCTAACTTCTATAATTAAATTTCAAATTAACATTTTCCAGCTCAGTTATGATTAAAATATAGAGAATTACCACGTTAAAGTTGTAAATTTTTGTCTATAAAATAAAAATAAAATGGAATTCCATGTTTGGTTATTTTCCTCTAATATTCTAGTTCGTGTATTTCACTCTGAAGTTCCAAAATTTGACAAGACGAGATAACAGTAGAACAATGCAAAGAAACATCGAATCGTTGAAGTTTTTTGCTCTATTAAGGTTATAAGGTTAAAAAAATAAAATAAAAGTTATATAGTTTATCGAATATTCGATAAATCATCATAAAATACTACCAAAACGATGTATTATATAATAATAAAAAGGAAAAACAAAAATGTGAGTAGTTGCCTTTGTACCTTTATTCTTTCGACATGGAAATTGTTTTTTCATTGTTTCCCAGCATTTAGCGAGTCAGCGTTTTTGTACTCTGCAATAATTCCCGTGTTGCTGACAAATATTAATTTTAATGAGAAAAATTTTGGCATTCTCAGCGCACTTTTGCATTTAACAGGATATTTATGAAAGAATATTAAAAGGTAAATTTGTTTTTTCCATTTTGCACAAGCACATCGCCACAAAAGAGTTTTGCTTTTTGAAACCACGATTATTTTAAAACCTCTACGTCATGGCTTTTTTTTATGTATAGCGGGCAATGGAGCAGACGCGTCTCCTTTGTGGTAAGAGATCATGGCCGCTCATAGACAACCGCACCACAATCCGCGCTTGGTGGTGTTGCTGGATTTTATGGCGCTTAAATGGGCCTTTATTATCTTCCTTTAGCATAGTACATGTAGTGTTTCACGCTGGAATTCTGCGAGCACGTGGTAGTATCATTCCGCAAGTGGTATCCGGCCAAATTGCCATGTCAACATTTGCTTAAGCATTACTTTAGCACGGGTAAGACATGCGCCCGGCCACTGTCAAGCGCTTACAAAGATGGAATAAATTATACATTTTAATTTAGCCTGGGGAATGAATCTGATACAGCTCGCTTAGCCATAAGACTACCAAGCTACAAAACTAAAGATTTTAAAAAATACTATTGACGTATAGAATTTATAACTCATAGTTTTTTATTATTAAATTTCTTTTCAAAAATTAATGATTATTAAATTTATTATATATTAAAAATTAACTATTAGAGGTAAATGAAAAAGAGGGAACGCTGTGTTGTATGACTCATCACAAATGGTGCAACTCTGGTGTTAAGCTCAATTTCTCTTATCGAGTTATTTTCATGTCACAAAAGAAATAATAAAAGTTATATAGCACCTATTTTATAACAAAATACTTCTTTATCAAGAGTCATAACTTTAACAGTCGCCAATAAAGCCATCATAAATCTGTTATTTTCACCCACTTCCTGTTTCTACAAATATAAATGTTATTACTTCCCAATACTCAACTGCGTCGATAGCAAATGCCTATTTGATAGTTTCATTGAATCCTGAAAAAGGCCATCAAAATCGGTCTTTTTTAAAGACTGAATAATTATATGCAAGGAAACTTCTGCTAGATCGGTTCTGGTAAACGTGACTGTGGCGTTCCGTAAAGATGTTGGTTCCCATATAGTCTTCTATTGCTCTAACCACGGGATATTCTGATGGGTTGTTGGGTTTAATACCTGGAGCTAAATCATCATCGCATATCGAGGCAGAATATAATATTTCTTACATATCGATCTAATCCACTCAATACAATTGAATGCTTAAAAAAAGGTATTTATTTGTTGTTCCTTGTGATATTATAATATACGAAAGTAAACTCTACGAACAAAGGAAAACAAAGATCGTTTTATGAAAAATATTGTTTTTATGAAAGGTTCTTTGTTTGACTGTGTTTTATATGGTTTAACAATGTTATAATAAAATAAATAAAAAGCCTTATAAAGGTTTAATAATATATTATTGTATTTATTAATGCTTACTAGAATACAATTTCAATATCAATTTAATACGTAAAGTATGATTTACAATCAAATATTAAATCAATAATGAATCGATTGGCATTGTTTGATTAGTATCAGAAGAGCCATTTCGAATTATTTAATTGGTGTAATATTCGAGAGTTAATACCTTGATCAAAGTATTCCAAAGTTATAAATCTGATTGTTCCATCCATTTTATTTAACCCGATGTTCATGAATATTGCGATTCCTATAGAAAGCTAAAGAAATCGTTAATTAAACAATTTTATTTCGAAATAAACCTTTGCGAGTTATTTATTTTAAATTGAAGGAGACTTGAATTTTTATAAAAAGTTGTTAAAGGTTTTTACAGCCTTTCAAAGCTGAAGCTTCTCTTCATCTTTTCTAAAGTGTTTATAACTATTTTGTTTATAGAGAAGCTATTCTCAACCTATTTCAGCCTTTAGGGATCCCAAGGACAATTTTCACGGACCCCTTATAAAATATACCGCAAAATTAAATCACGTTAGGTATTTATTTTAGTTAATATTTTTAATGTTTTAATAGTTTCTCTATTTCTACAGAGAAACTATTAGAACAATTAATTAATTTATTAATAAAAAAAAACTACATTTAAAACCCTTACTTCTAGTCATATAAATTAACAATTATGTTTCTACAATATTCCTAAAATTATTTTTCTCTAATATAATATAATAATCACATCTTGTTTAGTGTTCACATTTAGACCGTTTTCTTGTTGTTCTTTGGTATGCTAGTTAAAGAAAACAGTCTTATTTAATAGAGAATCCAAGGTTTTCTTTGGTTAAATAATATAGAAGTTAAACATGAAACAAAGATAGCTGTATATAACAAAGTGAACCAAATTATCTCGTAATTGCCACGGCCTCTAAGTAAATACAGCCTTATTAGTTCACCCGCATTCACTGCGAGGTCGAATAGGTGATTCTGACCCTTACAATTTTAATCTCGAAGACTATTTATTATTAATCATACCTATCTCTGGATATCGCATTGTTAACGGGCAAACGAGAACCTCGTTGCTAACTCATTTTGTAATTGTATCTTTAAGCGAGAGATATCAGGTTCAAATCCCGTTCCGGATAATTATAAATTATAATTTAATTCATTCGGTGTCTGGAAGGGCTTGACAATGGCCGGGCGAGTGTCTTAATACTATTAAATCATATACTGAAGGACTAACTGGGCCGGCTCGTGCGAGGTAATACCATGTGCACATAGAACACTCAGCTTGAAATGGTAGTTGTACTTGCAACGGTGCTTCTAGTGTATTTCGCTGAGTGAGTGAGAGTATCGGAGGCCCTTAAAAATGCCGCTTAAGTGCTGTAAGCTCCGCTGTACTACTGTTGCGACAGTGTTACAAACACCCAGTTACAAACACTGTCAAACCCTTCCAAAGACCGAATAAATTATAAATATTTAATTCGGATCGCGTCTCGAACCCGATACCTCTCGCTTCATGGTAAACTTAGAAAAATACTTAGCTACGAGGCTCTCATCATCATTTATCATGCTTAAATACTTAGAAGAACAACACGTAAGCAAATAATTCATTTTAAAGGTACTTCATTACCATTGTAGGAATATTAAATGAATAGGGAAGAAGGGTTGTTGTTATAGTAATGACCCTGTAGACGAAATACGCACCGACGGGGCTTGCGTCGTAAAAATATATTGCGACGCAAATGTCCGCATTATCCCACAAATATTAACAACTGTTATTATGAACAACAGGACGACGTTAAAAAGAGAATATATAGCATACGTAGAATATATAATAAAGTTAATTAACTATTTAAGAAACATATTTAAATAATGAACTAGTTAAATTCAAATTGGTTCTTAGAAAAGTACTGACATTAAAAATAAAAGATTTTTTTTAACCTCGTTCGAATCCCTGTCAAGAGAAATATATTTTAATTTATAATTTACTCGGTCTCTTGTAAGGGCTTGAAGGTGGTCGGGCGAGAGTCTTAATAGTCTCGCACTAACGCACTGCATAATTGAGCCGCCTCGTGAAACGGTAGTTGTAATTGAAATGGCACTTCTACTGTGTTTCACTGAGTGAGTGAGGATATTGGCGGTCCTTTAAAATGCCGACTAAGAGGTGTAAAAAGCTGGCCCAGTTGGTGAGTCATCAGCACTTGCTTCAACATAGACATAACATAACATATGCATTCCCACGGGTGCGACAGTATTAAAATACTCGCCACTATCAAGCCCTTCCAGAGACCGAATAAATTATAGTTTATAATTGTCCCCCAAATCCAAACAGGTTTCATGTGCTTATTTCAATTGACTGTAGTCAGTTGTTGATACGTTGCCATGACAACGTCAAGCTATAGAATCACTCTTTTTAACGGTGGTCCTTGAAAAACGGTATTATTGAGTGACCCCGTAACCTTACCAAACGAAATTGATGGAATGTCAGATGTGATCAATTGACTTCACGGCAGCTATGTTACACACTGTTCAGTTCAATGATTTATTAGTTTAATGGAAAATAAACATTAATATTGTTTTTATTATAAACCTGACTAAAAGTGGTATCGGAACACCGTCGCCTATGGGAAACGCCCAACTATCTTTTGTTTTATTCTTTTGCGGACAACGGAAGAGGTGGGTCTCCTATATAGTAAGAGAGCACTGCCAACCATGAACAACTTTTTACTCAGCTTAAGCTGTATAACTAGTGGATCTCTGATATCCGCACCCACTAAGGATAACACATTACAATTATCATTTTAATTTGGTATTCTCTAAGCTTGTGGTATCACTTTTGTTATGGATGCGGTGGCAAACGAGCAGCAGGCTCGTCTAGGGTCCGCCCGCTTCCGGACCACTTCCACCCATGGATCCCCTAGCCCTTGCAGAGCCACGGGTGCGTTACCGTCTTTTAAAAAAATATGTACGTTCTTTTTTCTTCGAACGAGGTGGCCCAATTTATTATTATATGCTTCAGGGTGGCTTTCTTACGTTATAGTATTAAGACGTGTAAGACGTGACAGTATTAAGATATCACTAGGTTACTATACAGAATATAACTGAAATTATTAATTGTATTAATACAATGAACAACAACGAACAAACCCGTAACCATGGTAACTGAGCCATGAGACAGACTTGCTCACAACATTAAGAAAGACAAGTTTTTTGAGCGGAATTTAATAAATTAAAATGAAAATTGTTACACAAAAAGCAATTTCGATTTGTAGTTGTTATTAAAATTGAAAGAATTGCTTTTCAAAGCAAAACTTGAGTTCAATTTCCGTTCGAGAAGCTAACGCAATTAACATTTACAATTTTTTAAAGAAACAAAGGCTAAAATATACCCAAAATTAACTATAAACCTAATAAAATATAAACCAGTAACAGCATTATATATTCCGCTCGGTATATTCATAATGCAGTCTTAAAGTAATCGTGTATTCCACAAAGGCACGCTGGGACGCTCTCAGTACTAACGAACTAACTAGATGCATATAGCGATTGAATATTGAGTGGCCGTCTTACTATGAACTATGTAGTCTAAAGATATTAAAATTATTTGTTTTATATTAAGATATCACCGCCGCCCATGGACAGTTGCGGCACAATTCATACTTAGATTGTGTTGTCGAATTTTAACGCCGGTTAAGAGGTATCATTTCATATGCCTCCGATATCCTCACTCACTTAGCGAAACATAGCATAAGTACTGTTTTAAACGGAAGCTTTTACCTGGCTATAAACCGCGCCGCCCATGGACAATTATTTCTCATTCTACGCCTTGGTTTTGTTGCGTGAACCTTAAACTAAGTGTTTAAGCAAAACAGTACTAATGATATTGATTCAAAACACAAAAGAAATACTGTTTCGCTGTGTGCGTTAGGATTTTGGAGGCTCACTAAATTTACCTTGCTGTTTATACGGCGTCAAAGCCGACAACACAAACAATTGTGGCATTATCTGTGATCTTTTACTATCAAAGGCCCTGGTTGCACCGTTGTCTAACATACGAAAAATCTCTTAAAAAAAAGAAATTTGAATGTGACAGTGCCTGAAAATCTACCCGTGCAAATGGTTACGTAATACTTTTTTTTGTATATAAAATTATACAATTTTATGAAATACATATTTACACACAGATTATTAAAACACTAAATAGACCTATCTATCAACAAAGAAACGACATTATTTTTTTTATTAATTGCACAAAGACTCGGTCACGCACTCTCACCACAGACAGATGACAGTGACATAGCTAATGCCACTGTCACTGCGCGGCCGATAATCTAAAGAAAATATACTTTTTCTTTATATTTATATGCTTATATTATATATTGAGTTTTCAGTGATTATTGTGATGATGTGATTGATGATTCCGAATATTATGACAAGATATGTAGAGCAGAAAATTTACTTACAAATTGTGTATAGGTACAAATGCCAGTCTTATAACAATTTTTCTATGTATTGTAACGTACCTGGAAAAAAAATTACCACATTGTTAAAGCTGAATAAAAAACAATACTTTTATATTACAAAAAATATTTTCTCTTCCAATATTATGTTCTCAAAGAATTGAATTTAATAGCTTTCCCGGCCACTTCGCGGACTCTAAAATCACTCTTCGAATCTATCTCGATGGTAATAAATCTGGTAATCTGATATTGAGCGAGCTCATCACATTTCTTCAATACTGATTGACCCCTAACGTTGATTTGCCATATAAATTATGAAAGTACTCAAATATAAAATAACTGCGTTTGATTGTAGAAGGTTGAATTTATCTGTTGTATGCTGAAACATCATGTATGAAGTATAAATTTGGAGGTATGAATAATAGATATTTATCGATTTTTACAACTACCTGAGGTACAAAAAATGTCATAAAAGTCGATCAAGTTTTGCAACGTCACGAGTTTTAAGATTACAAGTGAACTTTGACATGTTTTTAGTCAAAACAGACGAAAGTTTGTCAGAAGAAAATTTCTTACTGAGACCCTCGAAGCTAAGTGGATTTATAAACCTATAACAAACCGAGAGGTATCAGGATCAAATCCTGATCCGAAAATTTATCAATTATTCCGACTTTAGAAGGGCTTGACAGTGTCGGGTGAGTTTCTTAACACTGTCGCACCCGTGGATAGCAATGTTGAAGCACATGTTAACGCACAAATTGGTTTACAGGCTCTTCCGAAAAGATACCACGGGCTCACAGAACATTTAGCGTAAAACGGTACTTTTACTGTTTCGGTGAGTGAGTGAGGATATTGGAGGCTCTTGAATTTATGCAAAATAAAAATTCGGCAACACAACTAAGGCGCGGTTGTCCACGGGTGGTGGATTCTCTTACTATATAGAAGACCCGTCTACCAAGTGTCCCTGCTCGCTGTACCATAAAAAAATAAAAGTCGGTAAGGCTCCTAAAAGTTAATATTACAGATTTATTCTTATTTATAAGAATTTATTGTATTAAAGAATTTTTTATAGTTTTATACACACTTTTGTTTATTTTCTATACAAAATTCGATATAACATTCATAACGTTTTAAGTAATTGAAACAGGTTAGCTGTGCATTGCAGTAATTTTCATTAAAATAAATTCGTGTTAGAGCACGTTTTGTACATTACCCGCTGTGTTTATCTACTAGAGTTTTGTACAGAGAGCAACGCTTTCGGATTATAATAGAACTTCTAACTTGTATGTTGTTTAGTATTATTTATTTTGACAGCCTCGTAGCTAAATGGTTATATAAATCTGCAATGAAGCCAGTGGTAACGGATTCGAATCCCAGTCTGGACAAATTATAATTTAATTTATAATGTATTCGATCTTTGGAAGAGCTTAACAGTGGCCGGGAGATTGTGTTAATACTGTCGTACCTGTGGGAGAGCTATGCTGAAGCAAATGCTGACGCACTATTTGGACTGGCTCGTCCGAAGTGAGACCACAGGCACAGAGAATACTCAGTGTGAAATGGTAGTTTTACATATAACTGTTACCTACTCCGTTGTCTGCTATATGATAATAAGAAAGACACCATTTCAATAACCTTGCTTGAAAATATTTTTCAAAACGATTCCCTTAAAATGCCTCGAGGTCTATAATTGCGTTGAGTTTTGTCTGTCATCTTATCTGATTCTCTGAGGGATACAGGACTATCCTCCTCATAAAAAAATAGTTATTGGTCGTCTGCCATAACTTATTATCTTAGTGATTTCGCTAACTTTTATTACAGTGTTTTCAAGAAATAGGTGGAACTTCAATATTGTAGGCTCATAAAATCGTCAAGCGCGTGTCATAAATTGGGAAATCTGCTCAGCTCGCCGTAAAATTAACGGACTTTTATGTCATAAATTCAGTATATAAATAGAACATGAATATTTGTTTTTACAACTCACGTCTCTGTTTGTTCCTAATAGCATGTTTAGTAAATTGTCTTATACTATTCATTAGTTTTATTAAATACTGGCTGAACCGAAAGACGTGGAAAACGTTACGTTGATAAAATGTTGATTCTTTAAAACTTTCTTATTTTTTCTCAATTTGACAATTACAAATAGAACAAAAAAGGAATTAGCAAAGTCGGAGAGGTCCGTCGCCCATGGTCAGCGTGACTATATTGCTATTTTATTCTAATTGGGGCATTTATAATGAGAGAATTGATTTCACTCAGAAGTAGAGGTAATAATGGAATACAAAGTTTCATCGTTGTCAACTCGATGTTTGTCGTTCCACAACTGAGCGAATTTAAGGCATTTTGTGCCGCGCACCACTACTCTGGGGAACCAGCCGCCAAAATAGGTATGTTCAAACCAATACGACTTAGTGACTTCCTTAAAAGACAGGCTCTCCAGGGTCTAGTGGTGTCCATGGGCGGAGGACCGCGTACTCTAGGTGAACTTCCTGCTAGTTTGCCAAGTCCTTATTATTACAGAGAACAATGAATAGTCATAAGTCAATGAAATAGTGAAATCATTTTAATGTCTTATCATCATTTTCACCGCGAAATTACGCCACATTATTTGAGGTGCTTACCGAAATTTCGTGTGAAATATTTGCGTTGGACAAAGCTCGTATACCAAGCGAATTAAGCCCATAATAATACTAAATTGCCGTGTGGTCACGTGAGATTGCTTCTGCTAGCGTTGCAAATGTTTTTTTTTACGACCACAATATATAACAGTTTACTTTACACTTATCATTACTCGCCACTAAGTAAATGGCAAATTTTCCGACAAATTTTCTTTAAAAGAAAATATTTTTTCTTTTATTAAATAGCGGATAACATGGCAGGCTCATCTCTTACCCCTTATTCCAAGAAACCTCCGCCGCCCATGGACGTTGCAATACTGGTTTTAGATGTGTTGTTGACTTTTGACGCTATTTAAGCAGTATATTTAGCTTCCGGTATCCTGACCCAGTGAAATAGTGTATAAGTACTATTTCAGTCTGGTATTTTGTCAACTCGTGGTATATAACTAGACGAGTCTGTTCAACTACAGCGTCAGCTTATGTTTCTGTTAAGCTGTAGATAATGTAAATAAAATATTTTGAGAGCCTTGTAGCTAAGTGTTTTAATAGGTCTACCATGAAGCCAGTGGAATCGGGTTCGAATCCCGGTCCGGACAATTATAAATTATAATTTATCCGGTCTCTGGAAAGGTTTGACAGTAGCTGAGTGTCTTAATACTGTCACACCCGTGGGAGAGCAATGATGAATCATATCATCATCATCATCAGCCTATCAATTCCACTGCTGGAAATAGGCCTCCCCAAAGACGCCCACCTATTACGATCTTGAGCAATCTGGATCAAATCAGATTTTTCTGTAGCATATGCTGACGCACAAATTGGGTCGGCTCGTCCGAAGTGATACCACGGGCTCACAGAATACTCAGCGAGAAACGGTATTTGTTCTGTGATTCGCAGAGTGGGAGACGAAATCGGAGGCCCTTAAAAGTGCCGCTTAAGCGGCGTAAAAAGCTGGCAACATAACCAATGCGCGCACTTTGGCACAGTTGTTTATAGGCTGCGCTGTTTTTCACACCTGCTCCGTTGTCGGATATAGAAAAAAAAATTAAATTCTTATTAAAAATATAAAAGCAGCTAAACATCGTGTTGCTCTAATACAAAGTTTGTTAAGAGTTTGAAATACGCAAAGTACATGACATTTGTTAACCATAAATAGTAAAAGAAGGAGAATGTTAGCTTAGGCTCTTTAGAAAGGGAATGACTATATTAAGCATACAATTTATGAAAATTAACTAATTTATTAATCAACACAGTTTATAGACTCAAATATCTAGACAGTTAAAATAAGAAGGGTAAAGTAAACTTGGTTTAAGGTCAACTTGAACGCAACAAATTTAACAATCGGTTTAAACAGAGATTTCACAATTTATTTTATATGCAACAAATCTTAAAAACCTTTTTCGTTATTTATTGAGAGTTTGTATTGAAACGTGCGCATTTTCAGATCAAAGTATTAGCCATTAGAAGCTATGAATTTTTGCCATCTTTCTGGCAGCATACGCATTCCATATCGAAAGAACGACTCGGCTTTTGAAGCAATCCATGAATTAACACAATTTTTGACTTCTTCGAAACAACCAAAGTACTGCTCAACTAGGCCAGGCGTCATCAATCTGAACAAGCAGTAGTAGGAAGAGGCGATGTCTGGGCTATACCGCGATGAGGTTCGGGTAAAATTTCTCACTTCAATGATTCCATGTATGTTTTGACGACCTATGAAACATGCTTCCAATTCTTCATCTTCAAATTTGTTTAATTTGTACTGGATCTAACTTATATTCTGTATCAAAATCACCACTTCAAAGTCGTGAAAACGATTTTTGACATATTTTAATCTCTGGACTATATTCACGATAAATTTCAAAAGAAAATATAAACTTATTTTGCAATTTGCTATGAATTGAACAACAAAAAAATTGTAAAATAACTTAAGTTCACTTTGGTAGATCAAATTAAATAGATTTTTCGACGCTCTTTAAAATAAAAAAGTCAATTGTCATTGTGAAAATACTAATACGTATGATAAATATAAAATTAATAACAAAACCACTTTAATAAATAAATTATCTGTTGATTTTGTAACCGTATTTGTCATACAATTTGAATTAACGCATTACATACAACGTAATGGTATAAACACAATGTTATAATGTTTAAATATTTATGCATTTACGTAAAAAACAATATATGTTTGAATAGTATTACTGTTTTGGTGAAAAAAATAAATAAATGGTATGTTATATTTAATGGTATTTGGTTTACTGTTTCCGTTACTATAATAGATAAATATTAGTCATTGAAAATTCTCCAACAAGATAAAAAATTGCAACCTATTACGGGCTTCGGTATATTAACTCACTCAGCCAAACACAGTAAGTACTGTTTAAGGTTGGTTATCTGTGAGTCCTTGATATAATTTCGTAAGAACCGGCCCAATATGTACATCAGCATATTTTGCATAAGTCGTCCACAAAAAAGACTAGGAGAATAAGGTGATATCCCATTGGAGGAGTCGGACAATTAGAGCATCAGATTTTGCTTCTACATGGTTTTCCTACAGGTACGAGATTAAGACACTCAGCCACAATCGTCCTTGCAAAGACCGAATCAATTATTAATTTTTTTAGGATCTGGTATTAAATAAAGTACCATCATCTTCATCGTTTCAGCCGTAGGACGTCCACTGCTGGACATATGCCTCGCCTTCAGACCTCCATGCATGTCCAGCTTCTTCAAGCGACCTATATAAGGTCGTCTGACCTGGTCTGGTCGCTTGCTAGTCCGTGGTCTCCACTCTTACACTTTTCGGCCCCTTCGGCCATCTGCTCTACGCGACATAGACATAGCTCAGTAGAAAACTCCTAGTTTCTATTTTTTCTAAAAGATATGAATTAAAAAAAAAATTATCAACTAAATTTATTAAACTTCCAAACAATACTCATATGTATACTACGATAGCCGTTATTGTAGACGGGGTAGACAATCGGCGGTAAAACTGAATTTCTCGAATAATAATATTGCGCGACATAAGACGGCCCCTTTTACCCTTTTTACGTATGTTTTTCTAACAACACATTGTTTACACATCATTACAGCAGGTTTGTGAAACCCAGCGGTATTTTTAATATTCGCTAACTGTTTTACGAAGGCTAACTCGAGTAATCCTATTATGAACGAATGTTTTTTGAACAAGTGAAAATGTGTAATATTAAAAAACCGATTTTTAAAATGGCAAATTTTAAAACTTTGCTCATTTGAGTTGCAAAAGGAAAACCGCAAACGTTTTTTTGGAATGTGAAGCTACATTTTTTATTGTATAGCGGGCAATAGAGATCTCCTTTGTGGTAATAGATTATCTCCGCCCATGCACATTCGCGTCACATTACACGCTTAGATCGTGTTGCCGGGTTTTTACGCCGCATGATAACTTCAATAGATATCCTAACACACTCACTCAGCAAGAGACTGTTCTAATACTGTTTCACGCTGGCATTCTATGAGCACGTCCACACGTTAATCTATATAACAAAATTTGCCGTATATATAACAAAGAAAATCTATAAATATTTTGAAAAGCATAAAGAACATCGCCAGCAATAATTTCAGCTTATAGCATTTGAACGCCAGCACTCAGAACCGCAATACAACCTGAATGCTTCTCTTGGAATAAATTTTAAAATCTGCAATTCCTAGATCTATTGATATATTGAATTGCGTTGAAGATATCCCACACAATAGCTAATGTTACCGCCACTTCAGATATCTTTCAAGAAAACATTCACAATTAGGTTTCTAGGTCAGTTTAGTGCCTAGAAATGTGAATAGTGGAGTTTTATCGAATTTTATTTTCAAACATTCTATTTAAAATATTCCACTGAAAAGCTTTGTGGCATAAATATTTAAGTTTTTTAAAGTATAGCGGACTTCGGAGCTGGTGAGTCTCCTATATGGTAAGAGATCACCGCCGCCCATGGACAATCGCACCACAGTCCGCGTATAGGTTGTGTTACCGCCAATTGCCGGCTTTTTATGCCACTTAAGTGGCATTGTTAAGTTTCTCCCATATCCTCATTCTGTCACCGATACTCAATTAGAGGCACCTTTACAACTATCGTTTTACGCTGAGTAGTCTGTGAGCCCTTGGTATTATATCATTCTGGGCGAGCCGGCCGAATTAGTGCGTGAGCATATGCTTTAGCATGGCTCTCCCACGGGTCCGACACGATTAAGACAATAGCCTGGCTACTGCCAAGCCCTTCCAGAGACCGAATAAATTATAAATATAATTTATATTTGTCCAGAACGGGGTTCGACCCCCATACCTCTCGCTCCATTGTAGACATATTAAACCACTTAGCTACGAGGCACTCAAAGGCTCTCTCTCACAAAACGCTTTAAGATGCTCAATTAAAAGACAAACATCGAGGAGAAACGGATGAAACATTCTTTCTTCCATATTCGATGGTGGGAATTTTTCTCCAAAGAATTTTAAACCAAGTTCGTTAACAGTTTGATTATATGGTGAGTTGGACGGGTTTTTGTAAACGCTCAATCTTAACAGAGCCTGTAATAGCTCCCATGTCCATACCTAAGACATAAATTTAGTACATCCGTAGATTTAAGCAATATCCCCCAATAGACTCGTAGAAAACGCCTCAAAGTACGCCTATATTTCAGAAAGTTGTATAAAGTCAAAGTCTTTTCAAAGCAGTGTGAAGTGCCACACCCGCATTTCGCTACAGTTCTACATCTGTCTTATTTTATTTATAGGCAACGGATTTAACATTATAATATAATGGCCCCGACCTCGCACGGATTAATAAACATCAGAAATGATAATTTTAACTCACACCCACTCAAACATTCTTCTTGTTATGTAATTTTTATGACAATTTTCATACCTTCGGTTACAATATTGGCGTAAAGTAAGGATCCGTGATACGGTTATCCATGGGCGTGGTATTTTACTATCGAAGACCCACCGTTGTCCGCTATATATAAAAAAACTTACATATATTCATATAAAATCACGATTAAAGGCAATGGATTTGTAGGTATTTAAAAATTCAATGGTGAAATTTTAAACTTCAAAGCTTAAACTGGGCTTTATTCAAGCGTAATGGATCGTCGTTGTTTTCACTAACAAACTGGTTCGTTAGACGCTATCGTGGAAAGCGCTTTTCGCTTTTTTTTCAAAAAGGGCCTTTTCCGCGTAGCAGTCATGTTTTACTCGTTTTTCTATGGCGAATTATTTGACCGTTTTACATCTTTGATGAGTGAGAACCAAGGTCTTCTTTTTTTACTCCGATTGATTAAGTTTGTATGTAGAAATAATTAAAACTGCTTACAAGTATGAAAATTTTAAAAGTAAATTACACTTCCCTATAATTATCATATTAGATATAAGACTTTGAACGGATTTAATTATATAATTTCCTTTTTATGTATTTATATATATATGCTCGTTGAATAGATGTACAACAAAAGTGTCTTGTGACAATACAATTATCTCGCGTACTCTGATAATGGTATCCTGTGTAAATTTTATGGAACAGAGAAGTCGTTAGAGCTGTTTTTAGTTATTTTTTCTTATACACCAAAGTAACAGTTATCCGCTATATTTGTTTCGCTTTTTTATACATAGATACAATTGACCACAATTATATTCAAGATTGATTCTAGATATTACAAATGCAATTTTATAGAAAAATTAATTTCTTAATAAATTTAAATACTTAAAGCATTTAATTAATAAAGGTTTACTTTTCCATATTGATTGATTAATATATAATATATACATTAAAAGTTCTTCATCAGTTTATAGTTCAGTTACGTATTATATTTCTTCATCATCATTATCATTTCTGCCACGTCGTGCAAGGACGGCCACTTCTGGACATAGGCCTCCTTTTGGACCTCCATGAACACATTATATTTCTTATTGTACCTTACTATTCTTATGATACCTAAAACTATATTTTAAATACTTAAAATTTTGTATACGATCGAACGAAAAACCATTTCCTGAATTGAAACTAACATGTATATTAACGCAAAGAAACTGTTTATTCAAGTTTATTAAAGTTAAAATTAATAAATATATAATAAAAATATTGTAATATGAGATAGTTATAATTATAATTAAAAATACATCTTAATACAATTGAGTAGTCTGTTTATTTTTAATTATAATTATTTGGCTTTTAAATTGTAATTAAAAATAATCCTGCTATCGACCAACCCTGCCATGAGTAATTAATTTATCAGTGAGTGTCAGAGAGGAAACACATCTTTTAAGGGTGACTTGTTTGAAGAAGTATTTACCAACTAAATTGTGATGATGAGTGGAATAATATTGTTATTGTTATGTAAGTGTTAGTTTAACATTATTTTCATAGCTTCATACCTGAATAGTTTAACCCACAAACATTGGCGTTTTAGAATTCCGGCAAACATTCTCTTGCCATAACAATCAATAAAAAATCATTATTAAAATAAGTTTTCGTGGATGGTGATAGTTTAGGAGAAAGTTAAAAGTTTAAAGTTTTTAATGCCACATCATATACTAAATGTTTCCGGGAACAATTCTAGTTCATATTCCTAGAACCAATTGTTTTGCCTTTCCGGAACCTTCCTGGTAACAATCAAACTTTATGTATTTGGTGTTAAAGTTCTAATTTGAGTATTACGAATTGTTTGTATGGGAGAAAATAAATTGTTCTCTCTAGACATTTTCTGGTATTTTTTTTCAATTCTCTTAGTTAAATCGGATCAGCTATCCTCGAGATTTGCACTTAGCAGCACGTTCAAGAATACACTTTTATATTATAATTAAAACGTCATAGCTATCTGATTCGAATTTATACTTTTTCTATCTATAACAATAATCAATTACAATTAGAAATCCAATAGAATGTGATTTTTTTATGCTATAGCGAACAACGGAGCAGTTGGGGCCTCTATATGGTAAGAGAAAATCACCGCCTATAGACAACCACGCATTGGTTGTGTTGCTGGCTTTTTACACAGCTCAAGGAGCACTTTTAAGGCCCTCCGATATCCTCACTCACTCAGCGAAACACAGTAGAAGTGCCGTTTCAAGTACAACTATTATTTCACGCTTATAGCGTATCACTTCAGTCGCACCGGCTCTATTAGTGCGTTAGCATATGCTTCAGTATGCCTCTCCCACGAGTGTGACAATATTAAGACTAGAATTTACTCTCGTCCGACCACTGTCAAGCCTTTCCAGAGACCGAATAAATTAAATTAAAAGTCATCATCATCATCATGTCAGCCGTAGGAAGTCTACTGCTGAACATAGTCTTCCCCTTCACCTTGACCTATATGCGGAGTCTTTCTTATAAATTATAATTGTAGAAATTAAATTATGAGACTTTTTAAACCATTTAGCTTCGTGGCTGTTTTTACCGCTATGCCAGTATTGGCCTAGCTGAGAATTATTTATTAGTTTGTTTATCACTAAGCTAGTAATATTTTCAATAAGATTCACTCTTAA